>ML288990.1:0-28881 GCA_005239495.1 Nicotiana undulata
TGTGTGTGTGTGTGTGTGTGTGTGTGTGTGTCGGATAAAGCGAAGTTTCAAGGTTTGGGGAAAGTAATAGTTAAATACGGGTAAAGTACTTAAACTGTGTTCAAACAGTAGTAATGAGAGAAAAGTCAAGTAAAGTCAGTGGTTGTGATAAAATATTAAATTGTTATTCAGCTCAATCAAGGATAGTAATAATATTATCGAAATTTAGGCAGGTTGTAGAAAGAACTATGGAATTTCCATGAAAATGTCCCATGCACGCGCTCGTCACCTCAGGTACATGGGGTTTTTATAGTAAACGCCAGTCAAAATATCTAAGGAAATTCCCCAACAAAGAGTTAGGCAAGCCACTTACCTCGACTGTGCAAATCAATCAGTGATCACGCTCTTGCCACGAGTATCCAACTCCAAGTGGCCCAAATCTATTCAATTCGATGGTATAATGTAAATATAAATTCAAGAAATCAGAGTAACTAATGAATTCGGAACTAATACGCGAATTTAGAAAAAAATGACCAAAACGCCCCTCGGACCCACGTCTCGGAATCGGGAAAAATTTATATTTTCTGAATACTTGCTCGCTCACGAGTCTAACCATATGAAAATCTTTCAAATCTGAGGTCAATTACCCAATCAAAACCCCAAAGTTAGGTCTAAGAAGTTTCTTCCATTTTCGTCCAATTCTAACTCAAAAATCATGAATTTAAGGGTGGGATTTAAGATTAGGAACGTGGAAATTAACCTATGGTGGTAGAAAATCACTTACCTCGATTACCCAGGTGAAAATCCCCTGAAAGATCGCCTCTCCCGAGCTCCCACAAATCAAAAATGGTGAAATAACATAACCTTCGGATTCTTAGAATATGAACAGGGATTTCCGCACCAGCGGTCCCTTTAACCGCTCCTGCAGTACCGCACCTGCGGAATTATCATCGCAGGTGCGGAAAATCACTGAAAGCCCTGGGACCGCACCTGTGATAGAAAGGTCGCGCCTGCGGAGCCCAGGTCGCGCCTGCGATGCTTGACCAGGCCACTCGAGCTTTGCACCTGCGACATAAGTCCCGCACCTGCGTGCTCGCACCTGCGTGCTCGCACCTGCGGAAATTCCATCGCAGGTACGGAACACCAGATACAGGTCTGGTTCAGCACTTTGAAATTTTCCAAACTGCCTGATAAGAATTCGAAACAACCCTGAGGCCCCCGGGACCTCACCCAAAACCACCAATTGATCCCAATACCCTATCCAAACTTGGTCGGGCCTTAAAAACACGTCCCCTAACATCAAAATATCCAAAAATGCATAGATTCAAGCCTAGGAACTTAGGAATTTTCAAGAATTCACCTCCGACGCCGAACCATGTCTAAACTCGTCCGAATGACCTCAAATTTTGGACACAGGTCATAATTGACATTCCGGACCTGCTAGCGCTTTCGGAATTCCATTCTGAGTCCGATATCAAAATCTCACCTATCGGCCGAAATCGCCGAAAATCTAACTTTCGCCAATTCAAGCCTAAATCTACGTCTGACCTCAAAACCACATTCCGAACATGCTCCCAACCCCGAAATAACTCAACGGAGCTAAAGGAGTCGACGAATTTCCATTCCGGGTCTGTCTTCACACAGCTCCCGCTCCAGCCCAATTCCTAAGGTTAAAGCTCACCTTAAAGGACTATATGTCAAAAAACACTCCAATTTTCATCACTCAACGCTCCGACTCGTTCCATTAACCTAATAAAACATGGAAGGAACAGTTAGCTGGGGATCGGGGTGCTAACATTCCAAAACGACCGGCCAGGTCGTTACAAGTAGTGCTGCCTCAAATCACGATACATCTTCGTCGCTCCTGGGTGAATAGAGTACCGAGAACTATGCGCCTCTACTAGAATCCTTTCCCTCAGGCCATCAATATCAGGAACACACAATCGACCCTGGAGTCGCAGAACACCATCCTCGCCTAAGGTAACCTCCTTGGCCCTGTCCTGGACCATCGTATCCCAGAGCTCTGCTAGACGTGGATCATCAAACTGTCGAGCCTTGATCTCTCCAAATAATGAAGGCTGCGCAACCACATGAGCCAAAACTCGATGAGGCTCGGAAAGGTCCAATCTCACTAATCGATTGGCCATGGACTGAATGTCCAAGGCTAAGGGCCTCTCCTCAGCTGAACTGTAGGCCAAACTACCCATCCTAGCTGCCCGCCTGCTCAATGCATCCACCACTACATTTGCCTTGCCCGGATGATAAAGAATAGTGAGATCGTAGTCCTTTAATAACTCAAGCCACCTTCGCTGCCTCAAATTAAGGTCCCTCTGCTTAAGCAGGTACTGCAGGCTGCGGTAATCAGTATAGACCTCGCAAGATACACCGTACAAATAATGCCGCCATATCTTCAAAGCATGAACAATCGCCGCCAACTCCAAATCGTGCACGGTGTAATTCTTTTCATGAACTTTCAGCTATCGCGAAGCATAAGCAATAACTCTTCCATCCTGCATCAACACACATCCCAACCCGACGCGCGAGGCGTCGCAATACACTGTATACACTCCAAACTCCGAAGGAAATGATAACACTGGTGCTGAAGTCAATGTTGATTTGAGCTTTTGAAAGCTCGCCTCACAATCGTCGGACCACTGAAATGGAGAATTCTTCTGAGTCAATCTAGTCAGTGGAGCGGCAATAGAAGAGAATCCCTCCACGAATCGACGGTAATAACCTGCTAAACCAAGAAAACTCCTGATCTCTGAAGCTGAAGTAGGACGTGGCCAACTCTGAACTGCCTCAATCTTCTGCAGATCAACCTTGATACCCTCACCTGAAACCACATGCCCCAGAAATGCCACGGACTCCAGCCAAAACTCGCACTTGGAGAACTTAGCATATAGCTTCTGCTCTCGCAAGGTCTGAAGTACAACTCTCAAATGCTGCTCGTGCTCTCCCAGGCTCCGCGAGTAGATCAATATATCATCAATGAAAACAATAACGAAGGAGTCGATATACGGCCTGAATACCCTATTCATCAAGTCCATAAATGTTATTGGGGCGTTAGTCAAGCCAAAGGACATCACTAAGAACTCATAGTGGCCATATCTAGTGCGAAATGCAGTCTTCGGGACATCATAATCCCGAATCTTCAACTGGTGGTAACCTGACCTCAGATCAATTTTAGAGAACACACGAGCACCCTGTAGCTGATCAAACAAATCATCAATGCGCGGTAGAGGATACTTGTTCTTGATGGTCACTTTATTCAACTGGCGGTAGTCCTTACACATCCGCATAGACCCATCCTTCTTCTTCACAAATAGGACTGCAGCACCCCACGACGACACACTCGGCCTAATAAACCCCTTGGCCAACAACTCATCAAGCTGCTCCTTCAGTTCCTTTATCTCTTTAGGAGCCATACAATAGGGAGGAATAGAAATAGGATGAATATCTGGTGCCAAATCAATGCAGAAATCTATATCTCGATCTAGAGGCATGCCTAGAAGATCTGAAGGAAACACCTCCGGAAACTCCCGAACGACAGGAACTGAATCAAGGGTAGGAGACTCGGCAGTGGTGTCCCGTACATAAGCAAGGTAAAACAGACACCCTTTCTCGACCATATGTTGAGATTTCATGAAGGAAATGATCTGGCTGAAGGCACTAACTGAAGAACCCCTCCACTCTAACCTCGGCAACTCAGGCACGGCTAATGTAACTGTCTTGGCATGGCAATCCAGGACAGCATGATGAGGCGATAACCAATCCATGCCCAAGATGACCTCGAAATCAACCATATCTAGCAACAACAGGTCGGCTCTGGTCTCCAACTCACAGAAGGTAATTATACAAGATCGGTAGAATAGGTCTACCATTACAGAGTCACTCACAGGAGTGGATACATACAAGGGAGAACCCAAAGACTCACAAATAACATCTAGAGAATGGGCAAATAAGGCTGAAACATATGAATAAGTAGGCCCTGGATCAAATAGTACTGAAGCCTCTCTACCACAGACCGAAATAATACCTGTAATCACAGCGTCTGATGCCACTGCATCTGCCCTGGCTGGAATAGCATAAAATCTCGCTGGAGCACCCGATGTCTGATCTCCCCCAAGACGAGCTGGAACTGAACGACCCCTTCCTGACTGGCCTCCCCCTCTAAGAGGGCCCCTGCCGATCTGACCTCCACCCCTAAGTGGTCGTGCTGCTGGTGCTTTAAACATAGGCTGATGGCTCTGTTGCACGGCCTTGCCCCGATTCTTGGGACAAAACCTCCATGCGTGACCCAGATCCCCACACTCGAAGCAACCCCCTGGCACTACTGCTTGCTGTACTGAAGAGGAGGAACCCTGACTAGATGAAGAGCGATGTGAATCCCTTGGTAAAGCACTAGCATAAGAATTGGAGGATCTCTGATGGCTAGAATAACTGCTGGGTGCACTCTGGATGGCTGAAGGATGATAGGAGCACTCTGGAATAGCGCTAAACTGGGGCCTGACTGGAACAACCCTAGGAGGTACTGGAGGTGATGAATAGGAAGGCCTGCTGAACCGGACACCTCCGTACTGACCCCTGTCCCTAGCTGGAGCCCCTCTGAAGTCGCCTACAAACCCGGTCATCTTGTCCTGCTGACCCTGCTGACCTGGCTGACCCTGCTCCCTGCCCCTCACACGGTAACCCTCGATACATCGAGCTATCTCGACTACAATCTGATATGGGGTACCCATCTCTACCTCTCTGGCCATGGAAGTCCTTATACCCGGATGTAAGCCTGCCACAAACCGTCGAACCCTCTTAGCATCTGTGGGCAATATCAACAGAGCATGGCAAGACAACTCTGAGAACCTAGCCTCATAATCTGACACAGACATCTGCCCTTGCTCTAACCTCTCAAACTGACCCCGAAGATCCTCCCTCTCAGATTGTGGAATGTATCTATCCAAAAATAACTGAATAAACTGCTCCCAAGTAACTGGTGGCGATCCTGCTAACCTACTAAGAGCATATGACTGCCACCAGCGGCGAGCTCTGCTCTCAAGCTGAAATGTCGTGAAATCTACCCCGTGTGACTCTAATATCCTCATGTTGTGCAGTCTGTCCCTGCACCTCTCGATAAAATCCTTTGCATTCTCTCCTCGCTCACCCCGGAAGGTCGGAGGGCAAAGTTGGGTCAATCTACCCAACAGCTTCTACTGGTCTATCTCTACAACTGGCCTGGGCTCTAGTGCTGCCACCCCAGGTTGAACCCCAATCACTGGTTGAATATCTGGAGTACGATGTACTGCTGATGCTGGTCCTGTAGCTTGAGCGGTAGGGGTCTGAACTCCCCCTCCTGCCTGAGAAGCAGCAGGATCTGATGGAAGTACCCCCGCCAGTGACATAGTATCCATGAACCTTAGCATACGGCCCATGACCTCCTGGAAGCCCGGCGCCGTCATAAAATCAGCTGGTGGTGGAACTACTGGAGGCAGCTCATCCTGCTCCTCAACATAAGGATCCTCAATCGGTGCAACCGGTACAGCTCTGGGACGCCCTCGCCCCCTACTACGAACAGGAGCCCTACCCCTGCCCCTACCACAGCCTAGAGCGGCGGGGGTAGCAACCTCCCCTGGATCAGGAACATGTGAAGCACGCGTCCTCACCATCTGTGAGAGAATAGAAGAACAGGTTTGAGTACATCATTGGTTGCACGATAGGATATGAACAAAAGGAGTTTCTTAACGCCCTATAGCCTCCTGAAGATAAGTACGGACGTCTTTGTACTGATCCGCAAGACTCTACTGTTTTTGCCCGTGACTCGTGAGACTATGTGAACCTAAGGCTCTGATACCACGTTGTTACGACCCAAATCCTAATTCAGGTCGCGATGGCGCCCAACAGCGGGGTTAGGCAAGCCGATATAACTTTCACTAAGTGATACCCTTCCCACTCGATCAAACAAGTCCATGGTTACCCATTTATAATAACTAATATGATACTAGCCTTGAGTGAAGGTAAAGTCATAGTAGATACAAAGCCGAAATAAAACATACACATAGATATACATCCAAAAACCCCAAAATATATACCGCGTGTGTGCCAGGAACTAGTGTCACGAGTGTCACGGGCAACTACTGAATATACAATGACTACCATATATATGTATACAGGGTCTCAATCTCAATGAAATAGACAGAGAGCATAATAAAAGAAACTCCAGGGTGCTACTAGGAAGTCGCCAGGAAAGCAGCTCACCGTGAAGTATGACCACGCTATCAATATCTGGCACCGGCCTGAAAATCGGATAGACCAGCCTCCGGACCTGTACAGTCAAGTACAGAAAAGGAAAGAAAGTGCTGCATGAGTACATATATATAAATATGTACCCAGTGAGTATCCCGTCTAATCTCGAAGAAGTAGTGACGAGAGGTCGACTCGATACTCACTAAGGTCCAACAGTCGTAAAGTAAGAAGAATGTAAAGAAAACTGTAGGCAAGTAAAATAAACAATCAAGTACATCAATACCCGGCATCAAATAACAATCTCAAATCAAACAAGTTTGATATCCGCCGTGGCGTACGACCCGATCCCACCCTGGTAGTCTCAATCTCGCCGTGGCGTATGGCCCGATCCCACCCTGGTAGTCTGAATCTCGCCGTGGCGTACGACCCGATCCCACCCTGGTAGTCTCAATCTCGCAAGGGCATACGACCCGATCCCACCCTGGTAGTCTCGATATCGTGTGGCGTACGGCTCGATCCCATAATATAATCAATCATCACTCTGACGTGGCATACGGCCCGATCCCATAATATAATCAATCATCACTCTGCCGTGGCTCTCTTATCACTTCTTGAATCAAGCCAAGTACCACACGTTCAAAGACAACAATACCAATCACACAAGTATACAAGTAATATCTATGCTACAACAGAGGAGAACAATGAGTATGTTGTGTCCTAACTACCTAGATGAAGAAGTAATAGCCACTACGTACGGACTCTCGTCATTCGGTGCATACGTAGCCCCCAAACAAGATCACATAGAAAACAAGGTTACCTAGAGGGACAATTTCCCTCTTACGAGGTTAGAAAGGAGACTCACCTCGATAAAAGCACTCCTCGGACCAAGGACCGGATCAAAAGATGCGCCCGAAACTCCAAAACTACTCTTGACGGTTCATAACTAGCCAAACATAACATAATTGAATCAATTTATGGTTCAAGAAGGAGAATTAGCAAGAATTCCTAAAGTTTAACATTCTTGGCGATTTTTGAAATTTCGACCCTAGGCCCACGCTTTCGGATTTGAAAATTCTTGAAGGATTAAATTACCCGTAGTTTAAGAATCGTAATTACATAATTTATTTAGGAATTCAATGGCTAAGAAGGGCTAATTCACTAATTTTCCAAAATCCCATTTACAACCCAAAACCTAGATTTTTTCAAGAATTAGTAGTTGATTTGTTTGTTAATTCATGTATGAAACTAAATAAATGAAAAGAATTTACTTACCTCTGCTTAATTTGGGTCAAGAGCAGGTTCTTGAAGCTCCTAGAACTCTCTAATGGAGGTGAAAGGGTTAAAAAATGAAGAAGACCCGTGTTTTGAACTTAAATATAGGCTGCCTACAGGGACTCTCGCACCAGCGACTTTGGGGCTGCAGGTGCGGTCCCGCACCTGCGAAGAATTGGCCGCACCTGTGGAGGATGGGCCTGGGACCTGGGGTCGCACCTACGAGGGGGAGTCCACACCAGCAAACTCGCACCTGCGGAGGATTTTCGCACCAGCAGACTCGCACCAGCGGGCACAAGTCCGCACCTACGGAGATAGAGGGGTCTATGGGCTTTCCGCACCTGCGAGGCTGGGATCGCGGTGCGGTCTCGCACCTGCGAATGGTAGACTGCAGGTGTGGTCACACCAGAAGCAGCCACACCAGCAGTGGATTTTGCTGGTTTTTGGCCCCGTTCGGGGTTCGGGAAGCCCTTGGACCCACCCGAGCCTCCGACAAACTATACCAACAAGTCCTAAATCATATGACGGACTCGCTCGGGCTCACGAAACACGCAAGACATCACTAGAACTTGAAACCACCCTCAAAACCCCTTGAATTCAAACTTAAGACTTTAAGAACTCTAGATTTCATTTCATTGCGCCGAACGGGTCTTTACTACTCGGAATGACCCCAAATTTTGCAAACAAGTCATAAATGACTGTACGGAACTATTATCTGTCCCGGAATTCCATTCGGACCCCGATAGCATGAAGTCCCATTCCAGGCCAAATTATAACTAAAGGAAATCCTAATTTCCATTTCGGGCGCCGAAATGCTCCCGGGTCATCAGAAACCCAAACCGAACACAGGCCCAGGTCCGAAATCATCATACGGAGCTACTGGAGCTATCAGAACTCGATTCCGAGGTCGTTTGCTCAAAATGTGGACCGAAGTCAAACTTGGCCAAATAGGCCAGCCTTAAGGAACCAAGTGTTCCTAAACCATCCAAATCATTCCCAAATCCCGGACCACCCACTCCCGCGACTCATAACGCACGAATAGCCGCTACGGAAGGTTTCATTTAGGGAAATGGGACCCTGATACGCAAAACGACCGGCGGGGTCGTTACACTCCAGGACTGATAGGATGGGACGGTAATAGCACACAATAAGCATTTGTGACCAACACACGCATTTTAAATAACCTTTACGGGGTGGGAAGGGTAGAATACGGATATGATGATCGGTGCGCTAATACCACGTGTAGCCGCCTCTTTGAGGAAGTTACATACCGGGTATTGCATTGATGTGATCCGTATTACTTTAAATCTAGGACAGTTCTTTTTCAAATGTTTATTCTAATGTTTTTTCCCAAACCTTCAAAGATTTTGATACTTGTTTGAAATCCCCTCTTATATGAACCTTACTTGCTACTTGTTCACCGTCCAAATTCACAAAATTTCTTGGGTGGGACCCATAGTTTTGGATCTTGAGGGGTGCCTAACACCTTCCCCTTGGGATAATTTCAAGCCCTTACCCAATCTCTGGTAATGCAAACTAGTTTATGAGTTATCAACTCTAGGTGCCCTAACGCACCATAAAAATCGTTAGGTGGTGACTCTTCCTTAAACCCTTTTCCTTTAAGGAGTTGTCCAAAATGTCATAGAACCCGATCTCTCCGTACCTAACCCGTGCGATAGAAAAAGGCGGTGCGACAAGTGTGAGGTACCCGCACGGAGGACCGTGCCTGGAAGAAGTATGAGTACCCCATGAGATGCTAGTTCTTCGGCCTTTGGCCTACCAGGGAGTTTCTTTTACCCTCTTATAGTTAATCTGTGTTGCGGACAATGCACAATTTTAAGTGTGGGGTGAGGAGATTGTTTGGGTGACTTTCTATGGTGTTTTAGTTGTGTTAGTTTAAATAAGTTATTTTAAAAAAAAAAAAAAATATATATATGTATAAGATTGGACTTTTCCCGGTGATGGATCTATTAGACAATTTTCTTGAGGGAATTAAGTCTAAAGAAAAAAAAAATTCTTTTGTTAGGTAGTGTAGCAATTCCCTGTTGGTTTTTCTTTGTGTCCCGGTTCTTTTCCAAGGGTTTTGTTTGAATCGGTGTAGTTAGGTTTTTTTAGGAAGAGGAGCCATTGTGTTGTGTTTTGAATTGAAGCAATATCTTTTTACTTTGTTATTCCTTGAGAATAGTGAGTACTTTGGTTGTGACGCTTAGGCTCATATTTTGACTCTTGTATAAGTACCTTAAATTGTATGATTTAAATTTGCTTAACTGCTTTGACTACAGTCTCTTGATGAATCCAATCCTGAATGAGTTATGTGCCATGCATGTGTAAGGTTTGTATGTATTATGTGCATTGCATTCGATGCCTAGAACATGACCCGTGTGTTTGCAAAGCGAAATAGTAGTTTCGTTTAGTCTTGGAAGTGATATAGGCGTTTCTTTTTTGAGTCAGCTATGTATATTGTACCCGCCTAACTGTTATGTATCTTAGTTAACCCCTTTGAGCCTGTAATCATGTTTCTTTGGAAACCACATTACAAGCCTTACCCATTTGTTTGAATTAACTATCTATTTGAACCTTTTAACCTCTCATGAGCACTTGAATTGTTATGAATTGTGTAAAAGTTAAAGTGTGGGGAGGTTCGTTTTCTTGATAAGTGGTGACTCTTGATGTAATTGTGCTTAAAGAAGTGTGGGGTAAAATACATTGATGTGAAGGAGGAGTTTAGTTTGACATAAGTATGCGGTTTGATTGTTAAAGTATATGTATTAAAGTGCTTAGGGAGGTGTACTCAGTCTTATTTCTAAATATATCCTACATGTCCCGCAGCCTACATTATAACCAAATAAAGTCCTACTTGATCCTAGACTGAATAAGTCGCTTAGTAGAGTAGTACAGTACGGGAAAGCCTATGGTGCATCTTTCGTGGTAGTTGAATGTTATTTCTGAGAGTGACTGAATTAGTTTGTGGCACATGAATGCTACAACTTTCATGTTTTACGTTTTTTCAAATTCCGAACGGAAAAGGGTGAAAAATGCGGTCGAAACTGCTACTGCGGAACTGGACGCGGGCAGAATCAAAGCACTGGTAAATGACCGCGGTCGCGCCGCGTTTGGCCGCGGCTGCGAGCGTCTAGGCTTAAAACAAAAGTCCTTTTTCGCGTGGGAGAAGGTACACTTGTTTGGGCCCAACCCTACTTGATATATATACATGAAAAAATGGTATTTTGGAGAGAGATGACATATTTTAGACACAAATTTGGCCTAAGGAGGTAAAGACACAATAGGAGCAAGGCGGAGAATTCTTCTACAACTTTTTCCTTCCTCTTCCTATTTTTCATTGTTGGTTATGACTTTTTGTATTGTATTTTTACATACTATTATGAATATCTAAGTTGTTATCTAGGGTTTTGATTGAACCTTTTGTAGGATAAATTCTTGCTATGTTTTTATATAAGTTTTCAAAGTTTAATCTCTATTTGTTCAACTACGTTCTTGTTGTAGTTAATTGAAAGGATCCTCAATTAGTTGTGCCTATTTAGTGTGTATCTGCTCGAGAGAGAGTGCATATTTAGGTAATTGTTGAACAACATCACTACCAAAGTATAGCAGAGATCCATTACCGAGGGTTTAAAGGTTGGATTAGAAATAACGATACCTTGGGTGAAATCTAAAGTGAACTGTCATACAAGTTAGCTAGCGTATCTCGAGAGAGTGCATCTAGTAGATTATTGTAATTACGCGAGAGAGATTTACAGTAGCATGAGTATTCATGATTGATAGAGAATAATTAGGCGAAATTATAGAAGACATAGCGGGAATGATTCCGATAATTGGGGAAATAATAACTAGACCTTCTTAATATTTTCTCCGACCCGTAGTATCTTTAGTGTTAATATACTATTTTAAATTTTTAGTTAATTAGATATAAGAATCTTAATATTTATAACATATGAATTGGCCGCGCTTATCTTCTTAGCAATATTGAACAATTGTAGCTAAGTCTTAGTTCTCTGTGGGATTCGACTCCGAACTTGTAAACCGGATTATATTAGCAACGACGGCTTTGTCCTTTTTATAAGGCATAGTTGGGCGTGATCATGCCACATACAATTGTCCCCAACACATACGAGGTAGTAGTTACAGAATAAAAATAAACCAAAAAATATTATGAAAATTGTAGCTACAAAATACGAGGCTGTGTAAGCACAAAATCTTATATTAAACAATTTATATACAAAAAAAACTACAAATTATACAAGAATATGAATATGACAAATAAAATGTTCCTTCCTTCTTGCAGTAGACCTTTTCATCCTAAATTGAAACTTAATAATGACAGAATAGTGCTTCGACAATTATTTGTTTGTCTTGGTAAACTTGGCCTACTTCAATAACATTTGGCGTATGTTCTGTTATGATGATACTTTCATATTCCATAATTGCCAGAGATGTTGGCTTATCAATCAAGTTCATTGTTCCTGATACTTCTCCAATTGTGTTACAATTGCTTGACAATTGTACCATGTTAGACATACGATAATCAGATGAACTTGCACTCAATTAAAATTATCTACAATTCAGACCTCTGTATATTCATGTGTTCAGTATTTGACAGAATACTTGAAGAGACATAAAAGTTGAACTATATTTGTTATGTCGCATTATTGTAGATAAGTTGTAGTAAAATTGTGGAACGCGTGAACCTGACAAAACATTAGCACTTATAAAACAGAGCAAACCTGCAATTGTGCTCGAATTAGAGATATTGCATTCCAAATCGAAATCACGCATTGTTATACACAGCAGATACATTCCTAGGTTTTTGTTTTTCCTTTTTCATCTCCATATACACTCGAACTCCCATATCATTCCGAATTTTCATTGGAGGACAATGTTCATTGACAATGTATTTGATATCGATGATTTTTGAAAAGGTATCGCTCGTTAGATGCTCTGCAGTTGCGGAATTAAATTGACTATAATTTTAATCTTCATTGACTATAATTCCATCAACATCAAAATCTCGGTATCTCCCAACACTATCCCAGTGACCATTTAGCTGAAGCATAATCGTTAATTTTGTCATTATGTCGCGAGATTCAATACAATTGTAGAAAATAGTTTGCAATTGTTTTTTTCAAAATCTTCGTTTATGGGAAACTAGAGGAAACAGTGAAAACAAGAAAATAGAACTTGACTATGGTGCGATGATAATCAGATAAAATCGGCGTAATAGAAGGATTCTACAAATACATTGGCTTGATTAAGGTGTGATGATTGCGTCAGTAAAATCTCTAATTGAAATATACGCGATCCCAAAATCCACTGTGTAAATAAGATAGACTACCGCATAAAGGATTCTAGTTTGAACAAATATATATATTTTGTAGCTAAAACTTATTTAGATCAGATATATAACTAAACAAAAGCATTTTTAGTAATAAAATTTCAAATAGTGTATAAGAACGAAAAAATACCTTTCAAGAAATTTTGTTAGATATTTATGCACGTAAATAAAAGAGGAAGCGTATCTGTCTATATTTTGGAATAGTCTATATCGTATAATTAGTTTTAAAACGTTGAGTCAAAGTGGACTTCATGGCCTTTTGAATTGAATAATGTTTACCTTAACTATTGAGATTACTTTTCTAATTTTCAGCTATTCAATATTTATGGTCTTTTCATTTTTTTTAACTCCAAATCTTTTCAAAGCTTCTTTACGTATTTACACCACTCCCTCTTTAAGTCCTTCCAATATAATGTTAAGTTTTAATGTTTTAATTTATGACTTATTACCTAGTTCAATAATGAAAGATTTAGTGGTAAAAAATTTAGTTGATTTTAAAGTCCTAAATAATTGGAAGGTAGTTTCATTTTGTCCAATGTAAAGTCTATTTTCATGGAGAAAAAATGCGAACGATATTTCACTAAGAGGCTTCTTGATTTTAATATAGTATTTTTTTTAGAGTACACGTGTTACGCGTGTACCCTAACACAACGTAACGACCCGACCAGACGGTTTAAGCTCTAGGATGTCGTTTGGCAGTTTGAGACCTTGAGTAGCTTCACTTCATGTATTATAACTTGAACGCGTGGTTGGTTTCGATATTCGAGAAGTTGGGAGTTGATTTGGAAGAATAATTCTCAACTCGGAAGCTTTAAGTTGAAAGAGTTTGTCACGACCCAAATTCCTTCTCAGGTCGTGATGGCGCCCAACACCGAAGTCAGGCAATTCAACACTAATTACTAACGAAACTACTTAAACAAATGAGATGTTCAAACACTTATCCAGTTTTTAAATTTAAGGAGTCCTTTACTAAAAGTGAAGAAGTGAAGCAAGTTTATTTAAAATAACCCAAAATCATTTGCCAGTATAAACGAAATTAGCAAAATACTAGCGAATCAACTACGGGTGCCAAGACCAAGTGTCACAAGCCCACAAGCGACTAGTGGAATATACAAATAGACAAAATGAATGTACAACTGTCTGGAAGGGGGTAGACAGAAATATCCCAAAAATAATAGGAGCTCCACAGTGCCGCTGCAGAACGCCAGGAAGAGCAGCTCACCGTGTAGTCAAATCCCGGTAGTACCCTCAGCGACGAATACCCGAATGGTGACCAGGTGCAACAACCTCAGAACCTGTACAATTAAGTACAGAAGTGTAGCATGAGTACATATAGACAAATATGTACCCAGTGAGTATCCTGTCTAAACTCGAAGAAGTAGTGACGAGAGGTAGAAGTGTTACTCACTAGGGTCGTCATCAATAATATGATTTAATGAATCCAAGAAGTAATAACATTTATGGAAAGCAAGTAGACATGAAGCGTCAGCATATAAAGATAAGGATCTCCCTGCAAGGATCAAGTAACAATATTTAACAAAAATCACAAGTTTCTTTCTCACAGAACAATTTAATTGGTAAGAGCATATAATATGCCGAGGCGTACGGCCGAAGCGACGCAGAAATTTAAATGTGCACTGCCGAGGGTCGAGCGGCACGAACCATAGATGCATCTATTACCCTGCTCGCGAATCAATCATGCGAGGCGGTTGACATAAATATAAGGCTACCCCGCTCATGAATTATACATGCCACACGGGTGCTCGTAGACATACACAGAATTATCAGGAAATTCAGGAATTTATCATGGACTATTCTTAAATTCAGGGATTTAAACACTTAAACTTACACATAGCTTCCGAAATTCTCATGTTAGTTTCAAGGGTAATAATCAACTAGGAACACATATAAAGATACAGGTAAAGCACATAAAGACATGCTTGTGAGATCCTAAATCCTACCCGACGCAATAGAGTAGTAGCTACGCACGGACTCTCGCCACCTTGCGCGTACGTAGCCCCTGCAAAAAAGGACAATTGAATCATTTATATTTACCTATGGAACAATTCCCTCTTACAAGGTTGGAAAGGAGACTCACCTCGCGTAGAATCAACTTCCCGGCCAAGAACGCGCCCGAAACTCCAAACTTACACCCGAGGACTCGAAACTAGTCAAATGATATATAAAAATGTCAATGCATGGTCAAGGTGTGGAAATTCTCCTACTTATTTAGTAAATTCACTATTCTTGAAGAAATCCCAAAATACACCCCCGGGCCCACATGCTCGGATTCCGGAAATTTTCAAAGATAACTCTCATCCATAGCCTAAGGGTCATTAATATATTATTTTTATATGATTTCATGGTAGAAAACTGGTGAAATTCCCTAAAGTTCATCAACCCTAGGTTTTCACTCTATCCTCTATGATTTCCACTATTTAGATGTTAATCTACCTAAGTTTTGGTGTAATAATCAAACATTTTAGTAGAATTTACTTACCTCTTAGTAGCTAGGTTGTGAAGAGTTCTTCTCAAGCTCTAAAGTCTCCAATGGAGGTGAAAAATGGAAGGAATGAAGGAAATCCCTTGTTTAAGTGAAAGTGCACTGCCTGGCCTACAGGGGTTCCGCACCTGTGGCTCGAGGACCGCACTTGCGGAGTTGGACGAGAGAGGCTGGGCCCGCACCTGCGGAGTTGGAGACCGCACCTGCAGTTCCGCTCCTGCGGAATTAAATTCGCACCTGCGAGGCTGGAACCGCAGGAGCGGTCCCGCACCTGCGGCTGGGCAACCGCACCTGCGGTTACACTAGATCAGGTGCACCAGCTGCAATTTCAGCTGGTTTTGGGCCTCGTGTCATGTTTGGGAGGCACCTGGGCCCACCCGAGCCCCCGTCCAATTATACCCACAAGTCCTAAATCATAATACGGACTCGCTCGAGACTTCAGAACACCCGAAACAACGCTACATATCAAAATCACCTCTCAAAACCCCTAGGATCAAACATAAGAATTTCTAAGTTCTTAAATTCAGTTCCAATGCGCCGGACCGACCTATACTACTCGGAATGACACCAAATTTTGCAAGCGAGTCATGAATGACATAACGGAACTATTCCCGGTCTCGAAATTCCGTTCGGACCTCGCTAACATAAAATCCCGTTCCAAACCAAATTTCAAACTTAAGGAAACTCTATTTCGCTATCTGGCGTCGAAACGCTCCCGGGTCATCAAAAACCCATTCCGAACATACGTACAAGTCAGAAATCATCGTACGAAGCTACTGGAATCGTCGAAACTCGATTTCGAGGTCGTTTACTCAAAATGTTTACCGAAGTCAAACTTGGATTTAAAAGCCAACCTTAGGGAACCAAGTGTTCCTATACTATTCCAAACACTTCCAAATCCCGAACCACCAGTCCCCGCAAGTCACAAATCACGATAAACCGCTACATAAAGTCTTATTTAAGGGAACGAGGTCCGAATACGCAAAACCACCCGTCGGGTCGTTACATTCTCAACCTCTTAAACAAGCGTTCGTCCTCGAACGGGTCTAGAATCATACCTATAGTGCTGAATAAGTGTGGATATCTGCTCCGCATGTCCTCCTCGGACTCCCAAGTCGCCTTTTCGACCGGTTGGCCCCGCCACTGGACCTTTACAGCAGAAATTTTCTTATACCTCAACTGGCGGTCTTGTCTATCAACAATAGCAAAAGGGAAATTCTCTCCCAATTGGCAAGGCACGTACATGGTTCACCGAGTGCTAACAGGAGGAGCACTCATACTTGCAGAAATGGAAGGAGAAGTTTTGCCTAAACCAATCAACTCAGACACAGTCAAGCGTTACTATGTGTAACTCTTTATGCTTTTCTCAATGCTGTAAATTGAACTACGCCTGACCTGATTCCCGTTTTAGAGGGGATACGTAGGCAGCCCTATGGGTTCGGTCACATTTTAATAAAAATTTCATTTTTTCCCCACGAATGGAAACTGGGACAGAATTTTGTGGAGGGACCTCAAAATTCCGAAGAAAGTTCAGCCGAGCACCGCACAAGTAACAACCAGAAGCATTCACCCATAAAACTGGGGCAGAATTTTGAGGACCCTCAAATTCCATAGCAAGAGAGGTTGCAATGTCTTGAACCGTGTCGCGGTCATCGGTTCATCCAAAGAAAATTATTTTTCAATTATATGTTATATCATATTTTTATAAAACCATGCATATTTATTTCTCAAAAATAGCTTGTTTTAGCAACGCTACCCCTGTGGTACAAACAAAGTTATCATCATCAAGCAGACAGGCCAAGCCAAGCCAGCGGGGAAGCGAACTAACCCTCCCCTTACAGAACTTATTATTTTTCTTTGGATGCAGGCACAGAGGCGGCGAAATCCCAAAACTTGTTATCTCCCCGTAAGATGTATGCTTCCCAAATACACGCTTTCAAACTCTCCGCACATGCCGACATTATCATCATTGCAAATGACACTTCATTCGCAACAATCGTATCACCGCACTTTATCATCAGCTAAGAACTCTTACTATCGTTTTATTTTCTGCATTGCATAAGGCTACTATTCTGCCTTCCGAGGTTCCACGCTACCTCCCCCGCATTTTATTTCCTGCACTACATAAGGCTATTTATGCCTTTCGAGGTTAAGCGCTACCTCCCTCAGCATTTTATTTCCTGCACTGCATAAGGCTACCATTCTGCCTTCCGAGACTAAGCACTGTCTCCCTGCATTTTCTCGCATTGCATTAGGCAACCATTATGCCTTATGAGGTTAAGCTCTACCTCCCCTACATTCGCATCTTTGCATAAGGCTACTACTCTGCCTTCCGAGACTAAGCACTGTCTCCCTGTATTTTCTCACATTGCATAAGGCTACCATTCTGCCTTCCGAGGTTAAGCGCTACCTCCCCAGCATTTATTTCCTGCATTTCATAAGGCTATCATTCGGCCTTCTGAGGTTCCACGCTACCTCTCTCCGCATTTTATTTTATTACGCAAAGCTTTTTTCTACCTTGTCAAAGTAATCACCTTTCGTTATGTTATTTATTTACGCTTTCTTTCGGGCTGAGCTCTGCCCCTCTTTCTTTTCGAAAATCGCAAGACTAAGCTCTGTCTTGTCAGAATCATATTACTGCGTTCTTCATGGGCTGAAATATCGCCAACTTGTCCAAAGGCGTCATCGTTCAGAGGCACCATATTCATGGCCCGAGAATATCATTTCATGGCCTAAGGATATCTTTTATTCAACCTGCATATCATTATTCAAAGGCATCATGGTTCAGAGGCACCATCCTCATGGCCCGAGAACATCATTTCATAGCCTGCGAATCCCGCACCAAGCGATTCATGGCCCAGGACATCATGGTCTAAGGACATCATCCTAATTGTCCGAAGACAGCATTCATAGTCCAACGGGAACTTGCATCATATTTATATTATGCACGATATATACTTTTTATTTACTTGCAGATAATCCAGCCGAAACAGCCAACCAGGCAGGAGTGGACCGCTCCAGTTATCCAAAACAGCCCCGTAAGACCCTCCAATTTTGCCTTACATTGCACCTTGCGTCCGTTCTTGTGAGACATCACCAGTATATTTCATCGATGATTCCTGAACTACATACGGCCTGATTCTTGTAAAACTAGGGATATGTAAGCAGCTTAGAAGCCAGGGTGCGGCCTAATTCTCTCACGCGGTTCCATTCGGTCAAAATTGGCCATCATATCTTTACCTGACAACTCTTTCATCCTTCCCGGGTAAAGAGGGGCAGCTGTTAATACCCAATTTTTCCTCAAATTATTTTCAAACTTGCATATAAGCTTTCAAAATTACTCTTTGTAATGATGAGTATTTTTTCCTATTTTTCCATATTTGTATTTAAATTATTTCCCTGTTTATTTAATATTTCATATTTAAATAATTCCTAAATTATGTCATAAATAACTTCAAAATATGTTTGTTTTAACCTAGTATGTTATTTATAATAATTTTTATCCATTAAAATCCAATTATTTCACAAATTAGCCAATTGGGTCTTATTTAATTCCAATTACAATAATTTCGCAATTATGGTCCAATTGGATATTTTATATTTTTCTAATTCGAAATTTATGTATTTTTACACTTAATATTAGTTAATTAATGTGATTTTACTTATTTAAACTTAATTTCATTTTGTAATATAATTTTAATTAATTAATTATCTTATTTCATGGAGTATTTAAAATCTAGCCACTCTTACCCTATTTCAATTTCAATTAATTACCCCAACCCATCAGACCCATTCCTACCCAGCACAAACCAATTCAATGCCCGGCCCAACCCCACGCTTGATCTGATCCGTTGATCATATGTGATCAACGGCCCAGATCCAACTTACCTTAATTAACTCTAACCAACCCCCTCTGACCCCTCTCATTTTCTCATGACCAACTCTCTCTCTTCTCGTCTCTTACTCTCCTCTTCTCTCTAGAACCTTCTGGGTTCTTCTTCTCCGATGGCCTCCACCGTCTCTTCGGCTACCTCCAGTCTCACCCCTTTCGACCACCAGCCGCCTTGAAGCCTTATCTCTCTGATCCTCTCCGTCTTTGGGACCTCCATGGGTTGCAATCATGTCGGACCACCACTGGAAGCTCTACCTGGGGTTGTTTCTGGCCTTTCTCCGATGGTTTTTCACTCGATGGTGCTCTAAACACCATTGTCCTGAGTTTCACGACCAGGTTTCCTTACTCCTCTCTTTGGTTTCTCACGAAACCCTAATCTCTTATATTTTAGTTTTTCTTTTAAGATTTGTTCTATATCTACAAAGTTACGAAGCTGTTCCATATTTTTCTCTGAAAAATTTCGTTTTTAAAAATCTCAAAAGCTAGGGTTTCTATACTCTATTCTCAAAACAGTATTCCCTTTTGATTTTAATCATCTATGCTATGTTTAAGCGATTATCTCATGATTTCTTGTTGTTTGAACTGTTATTGCTGAAACCCTAGTGCTCTAGGTTGACCTTTATTATTTGACTATGTGTATTCGTGTGTTCTTGTTCAATTCAGTGCTATGACCTCTAATTTTTTGTTGTTCTACGAGTATTTATTGTGTTGATCAATGACTGTTGTTTAAATGTTTGATAAGTCCGACCATTTACCTTATTGATTATTTACCTATTGATTTTTATACTGATTTCTTGTGTAAGAGTCCCCAGGCCTGTGATGTTTTCCTTGAATATGTGATTTTGTGTATTTCCCCTACAATTATGTACCAATTTGAATTCTTTCCCTACTTGTATGATACTTTCCTTAATTACATGGGATTGCCTACAATTGTGATTACATCCAAGATTCTTTCAGTTATTTTTTTAAAACTAACACCCTATTTTTCTTTGTAAATAACTGTTAGTGTAACTTTCCTTAATTAATACTATGTATTTGGCTTTATTTATATACTATGTGATTTTCTTGTCCTTAATTAAACAAAATCAGTCTTAATTTTGATTCCTTTTCCTTATTTGTCCATGATTGGCATCGTTTGAGCTTGACTCCCTAATTAAAGGGAGTCCAAGTCCTTGATTGACTTTGATTGATTCTCACTGAACAATTATTCCTGTAACTATGCTAAATTACTACTCATTGCCTATGTTATTACTTGGTTTTTGACTCTATATATACATTGCCTTCTCTCCTTACATTAGACACACAAAGCGTACACTGATATTCACCCACAACACACTGACACTGATAGCACAGACGGATATTGAGAGCACTGATATCACACACAAATACACTGAGCAATCCTTGCTGCTCTTTTGCTTCTGCACATTACTACGCTGTTGCTCCTTTGTTCTGCATACTGTTATTGATGTTCTATCTCTTTTCACCTTGCTATTCTATATCAATCGACTGGTATGTCTCTAAGTCACTTTTAATGTGTCTCTACACAATATGCTTCAGTTCTTTTTTATATACCTATTATTCCTTTGGTGTTTTATCTTGTGGTTCTACTGCCTACCATGTAATTAGCATGATTCTATAATGTCCTTTCTCTTTTGTTAGTCTAATAAGTACTCTGCTTTCCTCATGTGATTATCTATAACTGTTTGAGTCTGGTGTAATTAGCATATCCCTGCTATCCCTCCTTTCCTATCAGTCCAATATGTCTCTTGTTCCTCATGTGTGACTCTATGTGGGTCTTATGTCACTAGTATGCCTATTTGTCTATGGGTTAATGTTTCTTATCTCAACATGACTACTGTTACATGCTCTCATCCCCTATTTAGCCTCTCATGCAGCAACATGTATCCCTCCATCTGATTTCTAAATGCTATATAATTCTGATCCTGTTAATTTATGATTTCTTTGTGACAACTATGTGGTAACTATGTGAATCTGTAACTTTTTCTATTGCCAACATATGAATTACTTGTCCCCAACTCCCTTTCCCCTGTTGAGTTTTTTTCTTGAACCCTGCACCTTTGCTGAGTTGTGATTGGCCTATTTCTTTTCCTTTTGCAAACTATTTTTCTTTCGTAAAACTCTTACATTGTTCTCTGAAGTCATTTTTCAAAACTGTTATTTCAGAAATCTTTCAAACTCAACACTCTTTTAAACTATAAGCACTTCACACTACTCTTAGAAATTAGGTCCTACCCCATTCGTGTGAGCATTGCCTTGAGTACCCCTGAGTACTCATTGAACTTTGACACACAAGGCTGGTAATTCCACACTGCACTTTGTTAAAATCTTGGCAATTTTGCTTGGGTGCTGGTATTGGCCAGGGACCCATTTGGGGCCCTAGGGAACTTTGNGTACTCATTGAACTTTGACACACAAGGCTGGTAATTTCACACTGCACTTTGTTAAAATCTTGGCAATTTTTCTTGGGTGCTAGTATTGGCCAAGGACCCATTTGGGGCCCTAGGGAACTTTGTCGCACCCAGGCCATGTACGTCTGTGAAACTCAAAAGGAGTGAGGCTGGAAGATTGGTCCTGATTGAAGGCTCCCTATAGAAGTAGCTTCTTATTTTTCCTTTCATTAATGTAATTTATTATTATTGGCCTGTAATAATTTGTAAGCGAATAATTGGGGCTGGATAGTGAATGTGGGAGGGGACTATGCATGTTTAGTATAGTATGGGTAGAAAACATGACTATAGGATTTTACTTACCTATGTGTGTAATAGTAGCATGCTTAGGACATGCATACCATGCCTTAGAAATCATGTTTAGGCTCTTATTTCATCATAACTGTTATATTCATGTCATTTTATAAGCCGCTCACAATTAATAATTATAACCAAGTAATAAAGCTTTCATAATGTACTACTACTGCATCTTCACAAGCAGTGCATGTAGAAGACATGCCTATAGGGTTCTACTTATTCATGTGTGCACTAGTTATCCTGCGCTTTAGGTCTTTACTTTCAAAATGCCTTTTTTCCATTGCGCCCTGTTAAACGCCTAGCTAATGTTCTAATCTAGTAATCTCGCTAAAATATGGTTAAAGGTTTTGAAACATTTTCTGCGAATATATTTTTCGCATATCTTTAAAATCAGGACTAAGGTATGCATGTTCACCTTTCAAAACAAAATAGGCAATGTGTACAACGCCTAGCAAAACCTTAGTCCTAAAACTTATTAAAACCCAAATCAACCGTTACGTCCTGTTTGTATTAAAAATGACCTGTAAAACTAATCAACCTTTTCTTGATAACATTGTTGTGTGTCATTATTTTCACTCTTGTCTGCCCAACAATTAATAGATTTTCAAAACAAACTCTCCCTTTCACCAAGTCACTCTGTTTTGTTTGAATCCTTTCTCTATCTTAAAATTATTGGTTCTCAAAGTTATGCACTCACTCTCCTTTAAACTACTGGTTCCTGCTTTATTTTTTGAATCACTGATTTCAAAATAAGTCACCCCTGTTTGAAACTACTCAGTTTTACTTTCAAATCTTGCTTTATTTTTGGTTATTGGTTTTCTATTGGTTATTCATTCGTTTATTTGAAACTCCATCAAAACTGCTGTGCATTTTTAATCCTGCTATTGCCTTTGAATTACTGGATTTTTTCCAATCAATTCTTCTTTAAACTGCTCTGTTTTAATCGACTTTTTGCCTTATTTTCCCAAAACCAAAGCTCCTAAGCCTACTATTTTCAAACTTAAAACCTATGTTTTATACTCTTTCCTTAAGACTCCTTTATGTGCTTGAGTCGTGTTATTTACGTATACAACCTCTGGAGGGATTTATGAGCCCATGTTTGCTTTTGTATGCTTCCTCTATATGTAGTCCTAACTGTTATTGCATGTCGCTTAGAATTTATCCTTTAAACCTAGGGGTCAGCCTAGTACTCGCCTTGTAAGAATAGTAGTCCTAAACACCCTTCAGGACTGATAGGATGGGACGGGTAATAGCACGCAATAAGCATTCGTGACCAACACACGCATTTTAAATAACCTTTACGGGGTGGGAAGGGTAGAATACAGATATGATGACCGGTGCGCTAATACCACGTGTAGCCGCCTCTTTGAGGAAGTGACATACCGGGTATTGCATTGATGTGATCTGTATTACTTTAAACCTAGGACAGTTCTTTTCAAATGTTTATTCTAATATTTTTTCCCAAACCTTCAAAGATTTTTATACTTGTTTGAAATCCCCTCTTATATGAACCTTACTTGCTACTTGTTCACCGTCCAAATTCACAAAATTTCTTGGCTGGGACCCACAGTTGTTGATCTTGAGGGGTGCCTAACACCTTCCCCTTGGGATAATTTCAAGCCCTTACCCAATATCTGGTAATGCAAACTAGTTTATGAGTTATCAACTCTAGGTTCCCTAACGCACCATAAAAATCGTTAGGTGGCGACTCTTCCTTAAACCCTTTTCCTTTAAGGAGTTGTCCAGAATGTCATAGAACCCGATCTCTCCGTACCTAACCCGTGCGATATAAAAAGGGGGCGCGACAAGTGTGAGGTACCCGCACAGAGGACCATGCCTGGAAGAAGTCTGAGTACCCCATCAGATGCTAGTTCTTCGGCCTTTGGCCTACCATGGAGTTTCTTTTACCCTCTTATAGTTATGATGTGCGTTGCGGACAATGCAAAATTTTAAGTGTGGGGTGAGGAGATTGTTTGGGTGACCTTCTATGCTGTTTTAGTTGTGTTAGTTTAAATAAGTTATTTTTAAAATATATATATATATATTATGTGCATTGCATTCGATGCCCAGAACTTGCCCTGTGTGTTTGCAAAGCGAAATAGTAGTTTTTTAAGTCATGGAAGTGATATAGGCGTTTCTTTGTTGAGCCAGCTATGTATATTGTACCCTCCTAATTGTTATGTATCTTAGTTAACCCCTTTGAGCCTGTAATCCTGTTTCTTTGGCAACCACATTACAAGCCTTACCCATTTGTTTGAATTAACTATCTATTTGAACCTTTTAACCTCTCATGAGCACTTGAATTGTTATGAATTGTGTAAAAGTTAAAGTGTGGGGTGGTTCGTTTTGCTTTTGAGTGGAACTAATGAAATAAGGAGAAAGGTGCACTATTTTGAAAAATTAAGAGTCACTTGAAAAAAATATATAGTTGTATTGTTGTGAAAAAAAATATTCCTTGATAAGTGGTGACTCTTGATGTAATTGTGCTTAAAGAAGTGTGGGGTAAAATACATTGATATGAAGGAGGAGTTTGGTTTGACATAAATATGCGGTTTGATTGTTAAAGTATATGTATTAAAGTACTTAGGGAGGTGTAGTCAGTCTTATATCTAAATATATCTTACCCGTCCCACAGCCTACATTATAACCAAATAAAGTCCTACTTGATCCTAGACTAAATAAGCTCGATTAGCAGAGTAGTACAGTACGGGCAAGCCTATGGTGCATCTTTTGTGGCACTTGAATGTTTTTTCAGAGAGTGACTGAACTAGTTTGTGGAACATGAATGCTACAACTTTCAAGTTTTACGTTTTTTCAAATTCCGAACGGAACAGGGTAACAAACGCGGTCGAAACCGCTACTGCGAAACTGGACGCGGGCAGAATCAGAGCACTAGTAAATGACCGCGGCCGCGCCGCGTTTGTCCGTGGCTGCAAGCGTCTAGGATTAAAACAACAGTCCTTTTTCACGTGGGAGAGGGTATACTTGTTTGGGCCCAACCCTACTTGGTAGTATACATGAAAAAACGGTATTTTGGAGAGAGAGGACATATTTTAGACACAAATTCGGCCTAAGGAGGCAAGGACACAATAGGAGCAAGGCGGAGAATTCTTCTACAACTTTTTCCTTCCTCTTCCTATTTTTCATTGTTGGTTATGACTTTTGGTATTGTATTTTTACATACTATTATGAATAGCTAAGTTGTTATCTAGGGTTTTGATTGAACCTTTTGTAGGATAAAGTCTTGCTATGTTTTTATATAATTTTGCCAAAGTTTAATCTCTATTTGTTCAGCTACGTTCTTGTTGTAGTTAATTGAAAGGATCCTCAATTAGTTGTGCCTATTTAGTGTGTATCTACTCGAGAGAGAGTGCATATTTAGGTAATTGTTGAACAACATCACTACTAAAGTATAGGAGAGATCCATAACCGAGGGTTTAAAGGTTGGATTAGAAATAACGATACCTTGGGTGAAATCTAAAGTAAACTGTAATACAAGTTAGCTAGCGTATCTCGAGAGAGTGTATCTAGTAGATTATTGTAATTAATCGAGAGAGATTTACAGTAGCATGAGTATTCATGATTGATAGAGAAAAATTAGGCGAAATTATAGAAGACATAGCGGGAAGGATTCCGAAAATTGGGAAAATCATAACTAGACCTCCTTAATATTTTTCCGACCCGTAGTATCTTTAGTGTTAATATACTATTTTAAATTGTTAGTTAATTAGATATAAGAATCTTAATATTTGTAACATATGAATTGTCCACGCTTATCTTATTAGCAATATTGAACAATTGTAGCTAAGTCTTAGTTCTCTGTGGGATTCGACTCCGGACTTGTAAACCGGATTATATTTGCAACGACTGTTTTGTCCTTTTTATAAGGCATAGTTGGGCGTGATCATGCCACATACAATTGTCCCCAACACATACGAGGTAGTAGCTACAGAATAAAAATAAACCAAAAAATATTATGAAAATTGTAGCTACAAAATATGAGGCTGTGTAAGCACAAAATCTTACATTAAACAATTTATATACAAAAAAAACTACAAATTATACAAGAATATGAATTTGACAAATAAAATGTTCCTTCCTTCTTGCAGTAGACCTTTTCATCCTAAATTGAAACTTAATAATGACAGAATAGTGCTTCGACAATTATTTGTTTGTCTTGGTAAACTTGGCCTACTTCAATAACATTTGGCGTATGTTCTATTATGATGATACTTTCATATTCCACAATTGCCGGAGATGTTGGCCTATCAATTAAGTTCACTGTTCCTGATACTTCTCCAATTGTGCTACAATTGCTTGACAATTGTACCATGTTAGACATACGATAATCAGATGAACTTGCACTCAATTAAAATTATCTACAATTCAGACCTCTGTATATTCATGTGTTTAGTATTTGACAGAATACTTGAAGAGACATAAAAGTTGAACTATATTTGTTATGTCGTATTATTGTAGATAAGTTGTAGTAAAATTGTGGAACGCGTGAACCTGACAAAACATTAGCACTTATAAAACAGAACAAACCTGCAATTGTGCTCGAATTAGAGATATTGCATTCCAAATCGAAATCACGCATTGTTATACACAGCAAATACATTCCTGAGTTTTTGTTTTTCCTTTTTCATCTCCATATACACTCGAACTCCCATATCGTTCCGAATTTTTATTGGAGGACAATGTTTATTGACAATGTATTTGATATCGATGATTTTTGCAGAGGTATCGCTCATTAGATGCTCTGCAATTGCGGAATTAAATTGACTATAATTTTAATCTTCATTGGCTATAATTCCATCAACATCAAAATCCCGGTATCTCCTAACGCTATCCCAGTGACCATTTAGCTGAAGCATAATCGCTAATTTTATCATTATGTCGCGAGATTCAATACAATTGCAGAAAATAGTTTGCAATTATTTTTTTCAAAATCATCGTTTATGGAAAACTAGAGGAAACAGAGAAAACCAGAAAATAGAACTTGACTACGGTGCGATGATAATCAGAGAAAATCGGCGTAATAGAAGGATTCTACAAATACATTGGCTTGATTAAGGTGTGATGATTGCGTCAGTAAAATCTCTAATTGAAATATACGCGATCCCAAAATCCCGCGTCTAAATAAGATAGACTACCGCATAAAGGATTCTAGTTTGAACAAATATATATATTTTGTAGCTAAAACTTATTTAGATCAAATAAATAACTAAACAAGAGCATTTTTAGTAATAAAGTTTCAAATAGTGTATAAGAACAAAAAAATCCCTTTCAAGAAATTTTGTTAGATATTTATGCACGTAAATAAAAGAGGAAGCGTATCTGTCTATATTTTGGAATAGTCTATATCGTATAATTAGTTTTAAAACGTTGAGTCAAAGTGGACTTCATGGCCTTTTGAATTGAATAATGTTTACCTTAACTATTGAGATTACTTCTCTAATTTTCAGCTATTCAATATTTATGGTCTTTTCATTTTTTTTAACTCCAAATCTTTTCAAAGCTTCTTTACGTATTTACAACATTCCCTCTTTAAGTCCTTCCAATATAATGTTAAGTTTTAATGTTTTAATGTTTTAATTTATGACTTATTACCTAGTTCAATAATGAAAGATTTAGTGGTAAAAAATTTAGTTGATTTTAAAGTCCTAAATATTTGGAAGGTAGTTTAATTTTGTCCAATGTAAAGTCTATTTTCATGGAGAAAAAATGTGAAAGGCATTTCACTAAGAGGCTTCTTGCTTTTAATATAGTATTTGTTTTAGAGTACGCATGTTACGCGTGTACCCTAACTCAACGTAACAAACCGACCAGACGTTTTAAGCTCTAGGATGTTGTTCGGCAGTTTGAGACCTTGAGTAGCTTCACTTCATGTATTATGACTTGAACGCATGGTTGGTTTCGATATTCGAGAAGTTGGGAGTTGATTTGGAAGAAATAATTCTCAACGTGGAAGCTTTAAGTTGAAAGAGTATGTCACGACCCAAATTCCTACTCAGGTCGTGATGGCGCCCAACACCGAAGTCAGGCAAGCCAACACTAATTACTAACGAAATTACTTAAACAAATGAGATGTTCAAACACTTACCCAGTTTTTAAATTTAAGGAGTCCTTTACTAAAAGTGAAGAAGTGAAGCAAGTTGATTTAAAATAACCCAAAATCATTTGCCAGTATAAACGGAATTAGCAAAATACTAGCGAATCAACTACGGGTGCCAAGACCAAGTGTCACAAGCCCACAGGCGACTAGTGGAATATACAAATAGACAAAATGAATGTACAACTGTCTGGAAGGGGGTAGACAGAAATATCCCAAAAATAATAGGAGCTCCATAGTGCCGCTGCAAAACGCCAGGAAGAGCAGCTCACCATGTAGTCAAATCCCGGTAGTACCCTCCGCGACGAACACCCGAATGGTGACCAGGTGCAACAACCTCAGAACCTGTACAATTAAGTACATAAGTGTAGCATGAGTACATATAAATAAATATGTACCCANCCAAGCAGTAATAACATTTATGGAAAGCAAGTAGACATGAAGCGTCAGCATATAAAGATAACGATCTCCCTGCAAGGGCCAAGTAACAATATTTAACAAAAATCACAAGTTTCTTTCTCACAGAACAATTTAATTGGTAAGAATAATAATAAGACTCTCAATCAAGCACATAGCATATAATATGCCGAGGCGTACGGCTGAAGCGACGCAGAAATTTAAATGTGCACTACCGAGGGTCGAGCGGCACGAACCATATATGCATCTATTACCCCGCTCGTGAATCGATCATGCGACGCGGTTGACAAAATATAAGGCTACCCCGCTCACGAATTATACATGCGACACGGGTGCTCGTAGACATACACA
>ML288991.1:380-10835 GCA_005239495.1 Nicotiana undulata
CTGATGAATACAACAGGATTTCTGCCTGCCAAACGGCCAAAGAAGTTTGGGTGGCACTGCAAACAGCTCATGAGGGAACAACTCAGGTAAAACAATCAAAGATAGACATGCTTACTACTGAGTATGAGCTGTTCAAGATGAAGGAGGATGAGAATATACAAGATATGCATACCAAGTTCACTTCCATTATAAACGAACTTCACTCTCTAGGTGAAGTCATTCCCAGAAACAAACTAGTGCGAAAGATTTTGAGTGTGTTGCCTAGTTCTTGGGAAATCAAGGTAAATGCTATCACTGAGGCAAATGATTTGCAGGTCCTAACAATGGATGAGCTGATAGGGAACCTGAAAACCTATGAGATGAAGAGAAGGAAAGACAGTGAAAGAAAGGAGCCCAGAAAAGAGAAGAACCTGGTTCTTCAAGCGGAAAAACAAGAGTCCAGTGAGGAAGATCAGGATATGGCATACCTCACCAAACGTTTTCAAAAATTGGTTAGAAGAAATGGTGGAATACCAAGAAGGGGCAGCTCCAGCAAGTTCAAGAGTCATGACTTGTGTCACAAATGTGGCAAGCCCGGTCATTTCATAAAAGAATGTCCATTACTGAAACAAGATGCACAAAAATTCAACTTGGACAAAGGACCAAGAAGAAACCAGTTTCAGGAAAGAAGATTCAGCAAGAAAAATGCAGCTGACAATGTAGTGAGACAAGCACTGGCTGCATGGGGTGATTCATCCAGTGAATCAGATGAGGAACCTGAAACAGACAAGTCCCTGGTGGCAGCTGGCAGCAAGGCGAAGGAATACGACTCACTATTCGCACTCATGGCCAAATCGGATGAAGAAGATGAGGAAGGTGACACAGATGAGGTAAATTTCAGGGATGTTCAGAGAAATCTGAGATCCTACTCTCCTAAAAAACTGTTGTCCCCGGCTAATGTTCTTATTGATGCATATTACACCTTAATAGAAGACAAGGATCTATTGGATAGCGAATTAGGAGAAATGGAACAAACTAAAGATGAGTTGACTATGGTAGTAGAGGACTTGAAGAATAATCTAGCAAAGCTTGAAAAAGAAACTAAACTTCTAGGGAGTGACAAGTCAAAGCTAAATGAACAAGTCAATACTATAGCACAAGAAAGAAATGACCTTCAAAATAAAATCTCATGTCTAGAGGAAACCATTCAAGAGCTCAAACTAGAAGAATCTAGCTCATTAAGAATAGGAAAGGGGAAGGAAATAGCTAGTGAAAAAAATTGTGGAACTTGAAAATGACTTGAGGGAAGCAAAAATGGGTCTGTGTAGAGAGCTAGATAGAAATAAAGAACTTCATGATGAATTAATTAGGGTGAAGTCCGGCCTAAAGAAATCCCTGAACTGCACCTGGTCCTCAGACATTGTCAATACCATGTACCTAAATAACTGTGGGAGCAGGCAGGGTGTTGGTTTCCAAAAGGAAAAAACCCCATATAATCCTCACAGCAAATATGTTACTGTCCCTGACAACTGGCTTTGTACCCACTCCGGGAACAATGGACACTTTAAGGAACAATGTCCAGCCAGGGAACTCTTCATCAAAAGAAATAGAATATTTGCTGAGAGAAGGAAGCCTGAGCATGGACCTGGTCCCAGCACCAAAAGACAAGAAATCCTGCCTGCATGGACTAGAAGAGCTCTTATTCACCCATTCTCAAATAACAAGGGACCCAAACTTATCTGGGTTCCTAAATCTAACCATTAACTTTCATGCGCAGGGTTCAGTGAGAGGAAGTGGACTGTAGTGGATCATGGACAGCGGGTTCTCCAAGCACATGACTGGAAACAGTATGGATTTTCTCTCACTGAAAGCCCTGCAAGGAGGGGATGTATCCTTTGGAAATGGAAAGAAGGGATACATTCTTGGTGTTGGAAGAGTCGGGAAGTCCTTGGAACATTCAATTGAGAATGTTTACTATGTGGATGGGTTGAAATACAGTCTCTTGAGTGTCTCACAAATCTGTGACAAGGGAAATAAGGTGGAATTTCTGTCAAAGGAATGTACTGTTACGAATCTGACAACTGGAGAGGTGATCCTAATTGCAAGGAGGTACAAGAACATCTACGTCACTGACTTCAAATCTCTGGAGGAAGGTGAGATGAATTGTCTCAAGGCTGTTGAAAACGATGCTGAGCTTTGGCACAGGAGATTGGGACATGCCAAATTCTCTCTTTTAAACAAATTAATAAAGAGGGACCTGGTGCTTGGTCTGCCAACATCAACATTCAAGGACCACAGTGTGTGTGACGCCTGTGCAAGAGGAAAGCATGTAAGATCCTCCTTTAAGCCAAAAAAGGAGGTCAGCACTTCCAGACCACTTNATGGATCAAACAGCAATTGAAGGACTTTGGAGTCTACATTGACAGCATTCCTCTCTTATGTGACAACACAAGTGCACTCAACATGGCAAAAAATCCAGTTCAACACAAACGAACTAAACACATTGATGTGAGACATCACTTCCTCAGAGACAACGTTGAAAAGGGATTCATATGCATGATATTTTGCTGTACTGAAGATCAAATTGCAGATATCTTCACGAAAGCTCTTGGAAGAGAACATTTCAAGAAAAACAGGCTTGCATTGGGACTGCTGAGATCTGATTAAGAACCTGGTTCTCCTATTAGCAGATTGATGTACTCAGTGTAAGTAATAAGGGGTTTTCCTAGCAAAGTCTAACTCACTCAAATACCGTTGCAGGTAGACACGCATGGTGATTACAGAACTTAGTGAAGCAGCATTGTAGACTACACAAAGACTGAAGCACTTCTCTTCAAAATTTAAAAGAGCACGGGACCCGCTTCCCTTCTATCAGGTCAGTAAGCATATGTGCTCCTTCTCTCTCCATCAAAAAGTAACTGCATTTATTACTACTGCCATCACTCCTTCTCTCTCTCTTCATCTTTTTAGACACATCAGTCACATCAGTCTCTTTAACTTCTCTACACGTTTTCCCACTTCTCAAACTACCACTTGAACCTGCTTCCCTTTCATCTTCTTTCCATCCCCTTCTTCTTCATCACATCACACACAACTTTACCAATCCTATCAATCTCTCTCTTTTTCTCTCACTCCTGTCGAAATTGTGTAAATGGCATCCCAAGACACCACTTCTCCTCCCTCCATTACTGCTGACCTCAACCTTAACCCTGCCGAGGCTATGGGGCTCTCGCCCTCGAAGGAGACGCTCCCTGTTTCTGAGGCACCCTCTGCTCCTATTGTTCAACCTCCATCCATAGAGTCCTCTTCTCCTGCAGCTTCCCCTTCCGCGTCTCTTCCATCTCCACAGTCACCAACCACCATAACCTCTGACAAACCCCCTTTACTACCATCCTCTTCCTTACCATCATCTTGGACTCCAGCGTCAGAAACCTCTCCGGTCTCTGACGATTCTGAGGATGATCTTAATCAATACATCAACTCAGCCTTCCTCACCGCTCAACCCTCTTTACAGTCCCCTGACAAGGAAGCAGCCGAAAACATTATGGCTTTTTCTTCTGAAAAACCCTCTGAAGGTACCCTTTCTCCTCCCAAGCCTCAAGGACCGTCACCCTCTATTCTTGAGGATGAAAGTACTCTGGTTCCCCTTGAATCTCCTCGACATGAGCCCTTGTCTTTAAATCCTGGTAAAGAACCTGGTTCCGCTTCCACTCTCTCACCAACTGAAAAACTCATCTATCCTTCTCCTCTCAAATCCATTCCTCCTCCACAAGACGATGATGAGGACGAAATGGTCCTCAGTGCCCGCTTTAAGATACGTCATCGTACTTCTGTCTCAATCCCATCGGCAAAGCGGCCTGCAACAAGGTTACAACAAAAGGAAGCTGTGGCTCGAGCTCTTGAGAAAAGCAAAAAGGTCAACAAAACCAAAAAGAGGCGACTTGTGAAAGGTGGTCGCCCTGTTGAGAACAAAAACATTCCCGTTGTAGAGGTTGATGAGGACACTACAGAGGAACCTAGTTCCCTTGTAGGTCGCCCCTCTAGTGCATCTAAAAGGACTTTGAAGCCTCCAGCTGTTCATACTACAACAAAGGGTAAAGAAAAATCTGTCTCAGAAGTCAGCAAATCAACTCCTACCTCTCCAAAAGCAAAAGGGAAATCTGTGCAAGCTTTGGGTAAAAGAAAGCATGGTGAGGATACAGTACCTACTGAAGAACCTGGTTCTGTGCAAGTCCCCATCATGAAGGAGCAGAGTCACTTACCTGTCGTGCTATTTGGTCGTACCATCGATCCTGAAACTCTTGACATGCCAGGTATGACTCAGCTTATGGCTATGATTGAGTTCCAAAAGTGGGACCGTCTTTTGAATGTTAGCAGTGCTAAAGTGTATGAGGATGCAGTTAGAGAGTTTTATGATTCTTTCTTCTTGCCTGTTGATGGTCATGCCTGTGTGTTGGTAGGGGGTGTGGATATCGTATTCGATGATGTCCGGTTAGGTGATATTTTGGGGATTCCGTCCGAGGGTCTATCCTCTGTTGATCCAACCCAGGATTCATGCAGAAACTCTTTTCAGAAGGCCATCGTAAAAACTGGGGGGTCCAGCATGGGGACCAGGTTCATAAGAAGGCCATGCTATCTGTCTATCAACTCCTCTTTGAGTTGGTAAACAAGGTTCTTCTCCCACGCGCAGAGAGACGTTCTGTGACATCCCGGGCTGACCTTATTTTGATGGAAGCGCTGGACAATTTCAACCCGGTGAATCTACCTGCTCTTATGATCCGTCACATGCATAAAGTGGTCACTCTCCAAGATAACAATCATGGTCTTCCCTACGGGTTCCTCCTTACAAGAATATTCAAGTACTTCAAGGTTACTCTCACAACTCCTCGCATTGGGACGCGTAAGCAAAGTTTCACCAAGCTCACTCTTGAGGAGTGTGAGTGTATAGAAAGAGCTGTGGGTAGCAACTCAACCATCTCCCAAATGATTAATGCGCTCAATGCTGCCCAAGACACCATTCAAAGGCTGAAAGGGCAAATTGCCATTCTAGAGGCCGCAGGCCAGTCTGCTGGGGGACCTGGTTCTGACACTGCAACTGCTACTGAGGTGGCTCGTCTTACTCAATAAAATGCGAAATTAAGATAGCAAGTTACCGATCTTAAAGATAGGATCCTTCAGGAGAAATACTCTACTAATGCTCGAATGGACCTCGTCCTTCGAACTCTTGCTGCCTCCACTCTTTCGCCTCACTCCTCTAACACCTCTTAGGAACCTGCTTTTATTCCTTTCCTGTTGTGTGTGACAAAGTAGTTCTAATTGTTCTTTTTTGTTGGTATGAATTTGGATCTCATGTGTTTGCTCCTGCTTGGAAAATCCAAAGAACGTCTAAGCCTTTTTGGCCACGACTTCCCCTATGTACTTAGCTCTTTTTGCTATTTATAAAATCAGTCTTTGTGTGTTCTCTGTAATGCTTCCTGATCTATGTTCTGTTTTCTACCATGTTGTGTGCACATAAGGGGCATGAGTTAACTTTTCTGGACTTCCTTCATCTTACTTACTCTGTGTTTCTTTTTGTGATGCCAAAAGGGGGAAGAATATGATGATAGGGGGAACTTGCGTAAAACTTGGTACACTGGTAGGGGGAACGGCCTAGGGACCTAGTAACTCAGTGTATGCATACTGTTAGGGGGAACACATTGGCAACCTGGTCATTCACTATCTCTCTTAACATTCCCCCATCAATGATAAAAGTTTGTCATCATCAAAAAGGGGGAAATTGATGAGTTGCATTTTGTTTTGATGACTTAACAAACTTTTAAGCGAAGAAACAGGTAGGGGACCTACTGCACATACAGCATCAAAGCAATCCACATCCTCAGGAATTCTGGATCACGTTCTACTGAGGAAAGATCAGATGAGGGACTTGCTCCTTCATCTGACATACAGGCACCGGAGCACACCGACTTGACAGCCTTGAAAAACTGTGCCAGTCAAGTGACTGCCTGTCACTGCTCACGCCTCAGGGCAGCAGCAGTGCATGAGTCACTTCCTTATGGATTGAACCTTANTCTTTTGACAAAAAAGAATATTCAAGCATTAAGTGCTCTCAAGCATTCAAGACTCAAGAGCTTCAAGAGCAAGAAGACAACTCCACTAAGGTTTACAACCGTGCTCATCAAGTATTGATAATGTCCTTAGTTGAGTTGTAATCTTGTACTTTGTTTTTCATTGTATCCTACTAGCTTTTGTAGAAGCAACTAAGTAGGAATCTTTTTCACTCTTTATTCTCTTGATCTCACTGTGACTAAAGGTAGTCATGAGTCAAAGTCTTTGTAACTAGAGAGTTTCAAAGTGGCTTGTAATAGTGCTTACAAGTTAGTGTGTCAAAGTCTTTGTAAGGTTGCCTTTCAAAGTGGCTTGTAATAGTATAGATTACAAGTTAGTGAAGTTGAAATCCTACAAGTGTAGGTCGTGGTTTTTGTCCCCTTGAGTGGGATTTTTCCACGTAAAAATCTGCTGTCTCCTTGTGCACTTCGTCTAGTTCATAACTCTGTGGAAACTGGTAGAGGACCTGGTACCTCTACTGTTTGGTGGACCCCTACAAACTAACAATTAGTTAACACCTCTTATAAGTGTAATAGGGCCCAAAACGATAATTTCTAACATCTCCACTCACGCATAAGGGAGTGATTAAGCTCCATCAAGCTAAGGGGGAAATATTTTCCTTCTATTTCTCTTGCATCATTCATACTGGATATATAGGTCATGCGGCCAACAACTATGAGAACACATATGAAAATCTTGAAGTAGATCATAAAAGTATGCTTAGTTCCCTAGATCATTTGAATCTTATTGATATATCCTCAAGATCTCATGTATCATAGTTTCTTGTGTCTCACAATTATGATGTAAATCATAATTGGTACCAACAAACACAAAAGGAATGAGATTCCATCAATGATCATACTATTCTCACGAGTCTATCAAATTGAATTCAATTTACTTTTCTAGTCATGCTCCGCCAAATTGAATCTCTCGTGGTCATTTATTAGTATGCTAAGATAGATAACATCAAACCAAGCTTCCTACCACTGATAGGAGTCGTGAGGATACTCAATTTAGGGTCTCACATAATAATAAATCGAGATAAACATATGTTAACTATTATGGTCGACATTTTCACACATGGTATGAAAACATGTGATGCAGCATTTTCTCCTTTCCTATGGAGCGTATGTCTCTATCTCATAAGATAATATTGTATAAATGATATTCAGACACCATGTGCATCTGAAATGAGTTCCTCCATCTACTCAATAAACATGAACTCATATATGGGGTCTCAAGATAGATTAGGCGAAACTTATTTCACCAATCAACATTCCAGTGACCCTTGTCATTCTTTTGTGCGATGCTAAAACATTTAATCCATGTGCTCTCAAATTATCCATATGATAATTTGAGATAAATCTCGTCTCATCTCCCATCGATACTAAATTGATGGAGGCGATCATATGTGTGAGAACATGACCTCAATCGACCTGACATACTTTTTAATAATATCAAAAGAATGCACGGAAAGTATTTCACATATGAATGTACAATAAGCATTCAAAATAAAAATGTACACAAACATTCAGATAATAAGTGTGTACAAATGAAATCACACTTATTTTGATTTTCAAAAAGAATAATAATGAACATGATGTCAAAATAAATAAATCAAAAACTAATGACTCTATAATAAATCTCACGCAGTCTTTGATATCTTGCATAAATAAAAATTCAGGATTGATTTGGAAGAATGGTTCTTGTTTTAGAAGCCTAAGTGGCAAGAGTTGACTGGAGTTTGACTTTTGTGTAGACGACTTCATAATCGCGCTTTAATGGTTCTAATATCTTTGTAAAGTGATTTGGGACTTAGGCATATACCTGGATTTGGATTTGGAGGTCCGTAGATTGATGTAATGCATTTTGGCGAAAATTAGAAAGTTAAAGGCTAGAAAGGTTGAGAGGTTTGACCAGGAGTTGACTTATTGATATCAGGTTCGGATTTCGATTTCGGGAGTTGGTATAGCCCCGCTGGGTCATTTTGGACTTGCATGTAAAATTTGACGTCATTCCAAGTTGATTTGATATGATTCGGCGCGAGTCGTAGAAGCTGAAAGTTCACTAAGTTTGATTTGAGGTGTGATTCGTAGTTTGATATTGTTTGATGTGATTTGATGCCTCGAACAGGTCCGCATAAGTTTATGGAACTTGTTGGTATGTTCAGACGGGTAACGACCCCACCGTTCGTTTTGACCATTTGCGCTTCGCTCGGTGGTTTGAGGACATGAGTAGCTCCGCATGTGTAGTATGACTTGTGAGAATCGTGGACGATTTTGATTTTCAGGTTATTCGGAAGTGATTTGGAAGAATGATCCTCAACTCGAAAGCTTTAAATTGGAAGAGTTGACCAAGTTTGACTTTTAAGTACTTGACCTCGGATCGGAGTTTTGATGGGTCCTTTAGGCTCGGATGGTGATTATGGACTTAGGCACATGCCCAAATTTGCATTTGAATATTTCTAAAAGGTTTTGGCACTCATTGGCGAAAATTGGAAATTTGAAGGTTAGGAATGCTCATAAGTTTAACCGAGAGTTGACTCAACGTTATCAGGTTAGGATTATTGTTCTAGGAGTTGGAATAGGTTCGATATGTCATTTTAAACTGGTGTGCAAAATTTGGGTTCATCTCGGATTGGTTAGGGTTGAATCAGACGCTTGGTTCGAAGTTTGAAGTTATAAACTTAAGAGATTGATCCTGATCAACGATTCATGATTTTGATGTTGTTATGTATGATTTGAGGCCTCGAATAGGTTCGTGTTATTTTTTGGGACTTGTACATTGCGATCGTGTGGATTTGGCCGCGTCAGCGAAGAGAAAAAATAGGAAAAATGGAGTTGTGAAGCGCAATCGCAGAAGCATTCTCGCGATCGCATAGAAGAAAATCTCTGTTGCACTGACCCGATTTTGGATGCATATATCTTGCAATCTACAAGGAATTTAGAGATAATCCAAAACAAAACGTTATAGTCTATTGTTTCTAGTTTTCAGAAAACCATATTGTTTGCCATTTGGAGTTTTGTACAAAACGTTATGGGCAATATACTACAGGCTATCTAAGAAGAGTTGGGAAGGGTCAAATGGAAGTTTGTTCTTCGTGATCGCGGGGAAATGGACGCGATCGTATAGGGTAAAAATTGTCCTGAATTTATTTTTAATCGCGATCGCGAGGTTTGTGACTACAATCACGAAGGGTACCCCTGGAGCAGTGTATATTGTACTCTATTTCGAAGGATTCAGACATTTTTACATATTTGGAGCTATGGAGCTCGAATAGAGATGATTTTTGAAGTGGTTTTCACCATATGGATTGGGGTGAGTGTTCACTACCTATTTTGGATTATATTTCATTAATCTATCTTCATTTTCAATATTTGATTGAGGGTTCCAAAAGATAAATAGGGGGTTTTAGCCTAAAGTTTCATAGAGTGAGTTTGTAAGTTTTGAACATCGATTCGAAGTTGGATTGAGTGAAACTAGTATGGTTGGACTCGTAATTGAATGGGTTGTCAGATTTTATGAATTTTTTCGGGTTCCGAGGTGCGGGCCTGTGTTGGACATTTGGGATGATTTTTGGGCTTTGATTAAGATTCGACCTTTATCGATTGGGTTTGTTTCCTTTGGCATTATTTGATGTATTTGAGTTTCTTTTTGCTAGTTTCGAGTCGTTCGAAGGTCGGTATGTGCGAGATGGCATTTTTGGAGCATCGTTTGTCTTGCTCGGTTTTGGAAATTGCTTGTTCGAGGTAAGTAACACTTCTAAACTTGGTGTTAAGGGCATGAAACCACGAATTACGTGTTATGTTATTAGTTGAGGTGACACACATGATAGGTGACAGGCGTGTGGGCGTGCACCGTGTATATTGTGATGTAGTCATTTTCATGGAACTATGTAGCTATCTTCTCTGAACATTTCTACTGTACTCTATGTGTTAGAGCACCTAAGCTGTAATTGACGCTAGAAATCATGTTTATGCTGTATGCCGGTACCAGTGGGACCCATAGTGGTCGTTCTTTTCCGTTGAGATATTTGTTTAATTTTAGTTATGTACCCAGTCGCATTCATCATTACATATCATATCGTAGTCTCTGTTATTGTTTATCATCACATCACATATCATTGATTTGGGCTGCACAACATGAGTGTCGTGAGCCAAAAGACTAGAGAGATTGATGACTGAGTGAGGTCGAGGGCCTGATTGTGAGGATATTGACACTATAGCACGTGAGTTGTCCGTGCAACACATGAGCTGTCCGTGCGGATTATAGCGCTTGGGCTGAATATGCCCCTCTGGAGTCTGTACACACCCCAGTGAGCGCAGTTGAATATATATATATATATATATATATATATATATATATGTGTGT
>ML288992.1:1527-16175 GCA_005239495.1 Nicotiana undulata
GGAACTCCATCCGGACCATGATATCACGAGGTCCAATTCCAGGCTAAATTCCAAATCACATGAAATCCTGAATTCCAATTCAGGTGCCGAAATACTCTCGGGTCATCAGAAACCCGAGGCGAACACACTCCCAAGTCCGAAATCATCATCCGGAGCTGCTGGAGCTGTCAGAACTCGATTCCGAGGTCGTTTGCTCAAAATGCTGCTCGGAACCAAAATCAGCCAAATAGGCTAGCCTTCAGGAACCAAGTGTTCCTGAACTGGCCAAAACACTTCCGAATCTCGAACTACCGGCCCACACAAGTCATAAGGCATGAGTAGTCGCTATGGAAAGAGTCATTCACGGGGGAATGGAGTCCCAACACACGAAACGACCGGTTGGGTCGTTACAAGATATTTTTTTAATCTTTGGTGGATGATCACTCTAGATATACCTGGCTTTTCTTGTTTCCTACTAAAGAAGAAGTCATAGTGGTACTTAAATCCTTTTTTGCTATGGTACAGAATGTTCATTCAGCTTCAATCAAATACTTTAGATCAGACAATGGTTGTGAGTTCTTTAACTCATAGATGACTGACTTATTTCAATCCTAAGGGATTGTGCATCAATGTTCATGTGTGTATACTCCCCAACAGAATGGAGTTTCTGAAAGAAGACACAAGTATATCCTTGAAATAGCTAGAACTCTCAGGTTTCAAGCTGCAGCTCCACTGAGATTTTGGGGTGAGTTTGTGCTCATTGTTGTCTATATCATAAATAGACTTCCTTCTGATGTACTTCAAGGCAAATCTCCTTTTGAGATCATGCTTGGACAATCTCCCTCTCTGCAGCATATGATAGTGTTTGGATGCCTAGGATACATGACTACTATTAAAATGATAGATAAGTTTTCTCTCAGATCAGTTCCTGCAGTCTTTTTAGGCTACTATACCAAACAAAAGGGCTACAAAATGTATGAAATACACACCAAGCAATTTCAAATCACTAGAGATGTGATTTTCAAATAAGATGTTTTTCCCTTTCAGCATCTTAACTCCACATGCTCAACTCTATTTCATGTACTAGACTCATCTACATTTCTCTCCTTTTAACCTCCAGATAGTCTACACATTTATCCTCCTTCTTATCCTTCGTCAAATGCTCCCTCTTCACCTTCTCTCCAACCTACTGAAGCTTCCTCACATGTACACTCTGATGTGTGTGACTTTCCTTCTCTTGATCTCCCTGATGAGCATATCACAAACAATGATGCTTCTAGTTTTCCCAAGCAGATTGTCCTGCTTCTACCTTACCTTCTAGTGAAGCTAGAAAATAAGCCAGAACAAGCAGGCCTCCTATTTGGATCAAGACTTTGTCACTCCTGGCAATGGGAGTGTTCATTGTTGTTATCCTATTTCTAACATGATCAGCTATGACAATGTGTCTTCTTCTTTTGGCACTGTTGGCAGCCTACTTAGCCATCACTGAACCAAAATCCTATAATGAAGTTATAAAAGACCCCAAGTGGATTGAGGCGATAAAGTGTGGGATTGCTTCTTTAGAAGACAATCACACATGGTCAGTAGTTGAGCTACCTTTAGGAAAGACTCATATTGGTTGTAAATGGGTGTTCAAAGTCAAGTACACTTCCTTTAGCACAGTGGAAAGGTACATGGCCAGGTTTGTAGCCAAAGGCTATAGCCAGCAGAAGAGGCTGGACTACACTGAGACCTTCTCCCATATTGCCAAATGGTCACAGTTAGATCAGTTTTGTCCATTGCAACAACAATTCATTGGCATATTTCAAATGAATGTGAATAATGCTTTCCTTTAAGGAGACTTCGTTGAAGAGGTCTACATAGAAGTTCCTCAAGGGTTTGCTAGCCAAGCGGGGAAACATAGTATCTGCAAACTACATAAGTCTTTGTATGGACTCAAGAAGGCACTTAGGCAATAGAACAAGAAACTCACAGATGCTCTACTACAACTTGGCTTCTCTCAAAGTCACTTTGACTAGTCTCTTTTCTCAAAGATAGTGAAGTCTAAGCTGGTAGTAGTATTGGTCTATGTTGATGGCATATTAGTTATAGGAAGTTGTTCATATTTGATCCTTCAGACCATGAATGATTTACAACTCGAGTTCAAGATGAAAGATTTGGGAGAGCTCAAGTTCTTTCTTGCAATAGAGTTTGTTAGATCAGCTAAAAGAATTGTAATGAGCCAAAGAAAGTATGCATTAGAGCTAGTTGAAGAAATGGGACTCAGTGGTGCAAAACCAGCTAGCACCCAATTGGAGACAAATGTGAAATTTACCTCTGCAGACTATGATGAGTTTGTTATTGGTAAGTCTTCCTCTGGCATAGCAGAAAAGGTACTTGCAGATGCTACACAGTATTAAAGGTTGATAGGAAGGCTACTATACCTTACTTTGACCATTTTTGATATTGCTTATGTGGTACAAGTTCTGAGTCAGTTTATGCACAAACCTAAGCAGTCACACATGTAAGTTTTTTAGGGTTGTGAGGTATATCAAAGGTGCACCAGGTTTGGGGCTGTTGATGCCATCTGAAAGCTTAGAAAGCTAGAGGGATTTTGTGACCCAGATTGGGGAGGATGTCTGCAGATCAGAAGATCCTATTTGGTGATGTTTAGGAATTCCCTTATATCTTGAAAGTCAAAGAAACAAGAAACAGTAGCAAAAAGCTCAGTTGAGGCAAAGTTCAGAAGTATGGCCTCAACAGTTGCGGGACTAACTTGGCTCATTGGGTTGTCCAATGAGTTAGGAGTGAAGGTTGATCTGCCTGTAGTTCTCAACTGTGACAGCAAGGCTGCAATTCAAATTGCAGTCAATTCTATATTCCATTAAAGAGCAAAACATATTGATATTGAGTGTCATTTTGTTCGAGAAAAAATAGTACAAAGATTAGTGAAAACACATCATGTACCTACTAAACAACAACAAGCTTATATCCTAACTAAGAGCGTAGGAAGAGTTCAACACGAGTACTTATGTCCAAGCTGAGATTGAAAAAAATATTTCAACCATCAGCTTGAGGAGGGGTGTTGAATGAATGGTAGATGCATTGACAGTTGTATACAACTGTATAAGCTAAAATATTATTAGTTAGAAGAGTTTTTAGGCGGTTAGTATAAAATGTACAGTGTCTTTCCATTTGTTGGTTATGTAAGTTATCATTGTAGCAATGAGAAACAATTGCTTTCTTCCTTTGTTCTCATTCGTTTCCTGCTCATTTCTCCTTTGCTAATAGCTTCAAATCTAGATCTCATCAGTAGTTATGTACTGCTAATTGTGTTACGTCATTTAGCACCGTTCAAAAGCACATATTTAAATTGATTGAAGAATTCGATAAGAAAACATTGATTAAAATCAACCACACCGAGTTGAATAAATTAAACTTGGATAATGTTTTCTGTTGAATTTTTTTTGTAACGAGTGTTTTTAATCAATTGTAAGGGGGCTTTAGAGGGTGTTTGGATTGGCGTTTAAGCTGGTCAAATAAGTTTTAATCTCTTTTTGTAGTATTCGATTAAGTTAAAAAGTGCTTAAAATAAATTAAAAAATTACTTAAAACAAGTCAAAAACAATAAGTTGTGCAACCCAATTTTTTACTTTTGGCTTAAAAACTTTTTCTGCTGAAAAGCCATTTATTTTAAGCCAATCAAAAGAGCTCTTAATCAAGTTAAAATTTTCAAAATTGTTGCGCATGTTCGTAGTTATGGTCCTAATCGCCTGCTTTTTGTTATGATACAACTGTTTCTTTAGATGAGAAATTTACTAGCTATACTATAATAGAAACTATTTACCACCTTAATTTAGAATCCTTCTCAATTATATTTTATATATATATATATATATATATATATATTTCCTTTATGTACAAAAAAAGAAAAAAATTGAAGCTCCTTAAATTTAACCATTATTAGTTACTATGCAAGATAACAATCCCCCCCCCCCCCCCCCCCCCCAATTTCCAATAACCTCCTTACATTTCCGGTTCTTTTCATTTTCCAAAGAATTTCAAACACAATCTCTTCCTTCTTACGAATCACCCAAAATCTATTTCTTTTTTATACAATGCAAACGAAATTCACTATATTGTTGTAGAATCAAGTAGTGGGTAAGTTTTGAATCTAGTTTTCTTTCCTTAAATTTTCTAGTTTTCAAGCTTTCTTCTACATTAACAATGGCTCTGTACCAATTTCTCTGTATTTGCTCTTCTTCATGTTATCTATCTATATAAACAATATCTCTTTAATATTGTGGGGTCAAGCGGGGGGGGGGGGGGGGGGGGGGTGCTTCGACCTTGTTTGAATTAACAAGGGGTAAGAAACCAAATCATGAATCTTCGAGAAAATATAGTGAATAATCTGTTGGTAATACAACAATATGTAACATTTCGAAGACACCCCACCCCCGAAACATATTGGAATATTTACACAAGAACACATCAAGATTGTAGATAGAAACTCAAAGAAGAATATGTTTCAGAATTTTATCACGATTGTATAATAATTGTATTAGCTTTGTATATGAATTGTATCTGATACATAAACACCTTGATACAATACTAATGTAACTAGAATATAGTATTATATCATAATTTTAGTTTAGAGCTGGTTTTAGGAGAAATTTTCAATTTGAAACTTGAAGAAGATGAAGATAGGAGATGTATCACGATTTTTTGAATTGTGCCACGTCATAATTGTAATAATAATGGTATTTAACTTGTATGTGATTGATCACGCCCAACTGCCTTATAAAAAAGACTAAGCAGTCGTTGCAAATATAATCCAGTTTACAAGTCCGGAGTCGAATCTCACAAAGAACTAAGACTTAGCTATAATTGTTCATTATCACCAAGAATACAAGCTTGAACAATTCCTAAGTTATAGATATTAAGATTCTTGTGTTTAACTAATTAACTAACAAATTAAAATGGTAAACTAACACTAAAGATACAACGGGTTGGATAAGAGATTAAGGAGGTCTACAGTTATAATTTTCTCAATTGTCGGAATCCTTCCCGCTACATCTTCTATAATTTCGCCTAAGTATTCTCTACCGATCATGAGCGCTCTGCGTATTGTAATTCTCTCCCGAGTAACTACCACAATTTACTAGACATATTCTCCCGAATTACGCTAGCTGACATTAAGTACGGCTCACTCGGATCGCACCAAGGTTTCGTTATCCCTAATCCCACCTTTAAACCCTCCGTATTGATCCCTCATATATGTTAGGAGTGATGTTATTCAATAACTACCTAAATATGCACTCTCTCCCGAGTAATATACACTAAATAGGCACAGTCGATTGAGAGCTCTTCAACCAACCACAATATAAACGTAGTTGAACAAGTAGAGAAATCCAACGGCTCAATTATATAAAAACATAACAAGAATTTATCCTACAAAATATTCCTTCAAAACCCTAGATAACAAATTAGCTATTCATAATTGTATGTACAACTACAATACTAAAAGTCATAACCAACAATGAAAAATAGGAAGAGGAAGGAAAAACTCGTAGAAGAATTCCCCGCCTTGCTCTTATTGTGTTTCTGCCTCCTTAGGTCGAATTTGTGTCAAAAATCCCAAAAATAACATTTTCTATGTATATATACCAAGTAGGGTCAGACCCAAACAATTATACCTTCTCCTACGCGAAAAAGGACACTTTTCCATGCCGGGACGTCCGCGGCCGCGGATTTTACCCGGTGTTCTGCCTCACATCCGCGGCCGCGGATTCGACCGCGTTTTTACCCTGTTCTGTTTGGAATTTGGAAAAACGTAACATGAAAGTTGTAGCCCTTTAAATTATCTTTCCAACCATATATTGTGGAGACCAAATGAAATTCTGAGCGAAACGTTATGTGTATTTTACTAGACAGTGGGCAATATGCCTACTCGATTCTTCGTTCGTTCTTAACTATCATCCGTTGATCCCCGAACATGATCCTGGATTAATTCCTTAGGCTTTTACTCAGGATTCAAAGCTCCAAATCACTTGAAATTCATTCCATAACAACTACATAGCTCAGAATCACTCCTACAAGGCATAAAACACACAATTAGTGCAAACTACTAGCGATTAAAGTTCAAATTCAATTAAAGTGTAGTAAATTAGAGTGTATTAAGCGACTAAAATACGTAATTATAATCTATCATCAGTGATATATCAACACCTAAAACAATACATGATACAATACTAATAAAAATATAATACAATAGGTATCAGTTGAAGTTAAGAGTTAATTTTAAGTTGTATCAGAACTATGTCAGAATTCTTTCAGGATTATATCAAATTTGTATCAAAATTATTGTATCTAATGTATCAATATGTGAAATAGTACATGATATAATACTATACAAGTATAATACAATATTGTATCAGCAGGGGCGGATCTACCTTGTGTGAAGCGGTGTCATCCGAGCGGGGATATAAATTACATGCAACAATACCTTTTTTTGAATATGTATTTTAAAATAAGCCCCATTCCGAGTATTTGCTTTAGGGATCGTTCCTGCGCATTTGCTTAGTGTGCCCCCTTTCCGCTGAACAAGTATACTTGATTAGTTCACTGGTCAATCCCTTCTTTCACATAAGAGAGGTTGAGGGATCAGTACTCTAACTCTTTATAGAATACATGCTTTTAAGTTTTTAAATCTTTTTTGTGAAAAATTGATGTTGGCAATATAATTAAAACCAAACTGAAAACCAGGCGGATCAGGATTAAAAAATAATTTCTTCATACTTGAAATTTTAATTTTTAAAAACTATTCATCCTCCTTTGTAATTTTTTTTAATATGATATTATAAAGATTATTCATTTATTCACTTTTTTAAATATCGACTCCATTTGCAAAAGATTTTACGTACGCCCCTGTATATGAGAACTGTGCATTTTAGAGTTTTGTTTTTTTATACCAAAAATAGAAAAAGATTGCGGTGTTTCTGTAATTAGAGAAAAAGATAGTGAATTTTGTGTTACTACTCTTATAATAGTTGTTGTCGTCCGGTAGGTATACATACCTTTCCACAAACACATGTCAAGACTTGGGCAATAGGAAAACCCTCAAGGGAAGTTTGGTTGTTGTATTAGAGTAATTAATTTCTGCATAAATTTTCGTATAAGATATTGCAATATGTGGTTGGCTGCTTAAGCAAATAATCGTTAAATAACTCATGCAGTGTTTGGTTACGATATAAAATAATATCGGCATTATACATGCGAGAATTTATGTAGTTTTTATTTGGTTAATTTCTCCTGAATTACTTATTTTAAAAGGATACTCTCGTCTTTCAATAGCTTAATTCATATGTTTCTAATACCCATCATCTTCTTCTATATGTTATCAAAAAATAGCCAGATTTAGAGGTGGTCATTTAAAAATAGTCACAATTTTAAAAATAATTGTAATTTAATCATTTTTTATGTAAAGATAAATCTGAACGAAAACAATATTCAAAATTCGAAAAATACTCCAGTATAATATACCGGCTCAGCATAATTTGTTGGAAGTTCATACACATATGTTACAATCTCCAGTATATTATGTTGAAACTTTTCGCGTGTTGGAGTTCCAACAGAATATGCTGGAAGTTCATACACAGGTGCACCGATCTCTAGTATATTATGCTGGAATTTTCCTTCTTGCAGCAAAATAGTGACTATTTTTCAGTGACGTTGTAAACACTAACTATTGTTGAATGATCAATCCGAAAACTGAGTAGGCCGTACTGTTTTTACAAGTAATTCATATAATATGTTTCTTCATTGATCGGCCCATACATAATATTTGCATTGTGTCCCACATGTCTAGTAGTAGTAGGTGAACCTTTACGACGTCGTTACAATCCATTTCCACGCAATTCTGAAATTATCCATATTCTTCATTGGAATCTGTTTCACAATTAGGCACAATCTTTGATCCGGGTGTCAGCTTTCTTTGTGGGAATTTACTTGGACCCTTTTCTCCGGTGATCTCCCATTTCCATTGCCGACTTTCTTTTCCTGTTTGTTCCATTTTTTCGTATGTTAGTATTCCTCTAATTGGATCCTCAGTCTGAAATTTTCATTCTTAACTTAAATAAACCCTTACATTAGCATTAATAGCTTCATTTTCAGTAACTTTTTCTGTCTAATTTTACCTGTTTGGATCATTGACTTCGTGTAATTTGGTGCTTTAGCTAATTTCCGACTTCCCGTGATATTTTAAGGTACTGAATTTATGCGAGATAGTTTAACTCGAAGTTTTAGAAAAAAAATTCTTTTTTTTTTTGAACTTATGGTCTTAAACGTGTCCCCGGACCTGTATATTTTTGTTGTTGTTGGTCTTAAACATGCCGTAATATTTAGTGTTTGTCAGAACTTTCAGTATTAAACATGTCATATTATTTTTGTGACTATAAATGTTTCTCGTTAAGGTAAAATAGTAAGTTAAGTTGAATTGTTTCTAAATATAGAAGTGTATCATTTTTTTAGAAACGGAGTAATGAGAGTGTGTCGCATAAATATTCTATTAATATTCTATTGGGAGTTGTCATTTAGGAGCTGCTTAGAGGCTTTGTTAAATATATTTGGATGCTTTCAAGAATTTAACATATTAATATTCGTCCTAGAGATTTTCATATAAAAGAAAAGAATGTGACTTCTGGCTTTCCTAATATACTTTTTATTAAGCTTTTAAAATGTTCCTTTAATATTGCAAGTTGTGTAATTTTTCGATTTTGGTGAAGTCTTTAGGTTTTATTTTCAAAGACAAATCTATCTGTGTCTAATTTTGCTGTTATTGTGGACATGAATGCAGAGATCTAACTTTACTGCAGAGTTTTATTAAGTTTATTTTAAGACTTAATTTGTTTTGGAATATGTGATTGGATTAATCAGTATTTATAATTGTTGATTGGATTAATCAGCATCAAGTTTAAATGGAGTAACGTGATTAGCGATGATTCATGTAGCCGACCCCCACTAGTTGTTGTGTATGCTATAATTATATAAATGCAATTGGGGTTGTTTATCCTTTTTGATTGATTGTATCTTTTTCAGTTTCCTAGTAGTTTTCATTGAAGTATGTAAATATCATCGTTATTTCATCAGTCTCCTAGTAAAGTTGCTGCCATGTGATCAGAAAGTCACGGGTTTGAGGCGTGGAAACAGTTTCTTGCAGAAATGCAGGACAAGGCTGCGTACAATAGACCCTTGTGGTCCGGCCCTTCCCCGCACCCTGCGCATAGTGGGAGCTTAGTGCACCGAGCTGCCTTTTTTTTTTATTTCCTCAGTCTCCTGATACGTAAGAGGGATATTCAAACGCGGTTCCTATCAGTTTTAGGCCTTTGATATATGATTTTTAATCTGTATAACAGCAGCATAGGTGTTGAATTGAGAAGAATTATTGATAGATAGTCAAATTTGAGGGATTCTGAGTTGTTTCACCTCTTTGTCTTAGGTTAGCAGCAGCATCTTGAACTGTGAGCTATGGCCTCAACCCTGGAAACTGAACCTCATTCCCCCAAAAATATGTTCATTCTATCTGGCCAAAGTAACATGGCTGGTCGGGGTGGAGTAAACAAGCATAAGCATTGGGATGGCGTCGTACCAAACGAGTGCTCTCCCGATGCTTCTAGAATCTTCCGTCTTAGCGCAGATCTCTACTGGGAGGTTGCACGTGAGCCGCTCCACCACGATATTGACGCCAAGAAGACTTGTGGTGTTGGACCTGGAATGTCATTTGCAAACGCGATCAAGGACCGTGTAGAAGCTATTGGGTTAGTGCCATGTGCTGTAGGTGGAACTGCGATAAAAGAGTGGGCGCAGGGGGAGCATTTGTATGAGAATATGGTAAAGAGGGCAAGAGCTTCAGTGCATCAAGATGGAGAAATCAAGGCATTGCTTTGGTATCAAGGGGAGAGTGATACATTATCACAGCATTGCGCTGAGACCTATAAGGCTAATATGGAGAAGTTAATACAGAATGTTCGCGCTGATTTGCATCTGCCATCTCTGCCAATTATTCAGGTTGGCTAATATAGTTTGCTTCAAACCTAAATGATGGCTGTTTGAAACAAGAAAATAAATTTTAAGTGTTCTCTGTGATTTTCACATGTACTCTTTTAACTGTTGCATTGTCTTACAGGTTGCAATTGCATCAGGAGATGAGAAGTACATTGAAAAGATTCGAGAAGCGCAAAAGGGGATTGACGTCCCAAATGTTGTATGTGTTGATGCCATGGGATTGCAGCTTAAGGAAGATAACCTCCATTTAACGACAGAGGCCCAAGTTAAATTAGGCCAAATGTTGGCTGATGCATACCTTACTCATTTTGCACCACAACAACCTTCTGTGGCTTCATCTTGACAAATTTGCTTTGGTTATATCAGTCACGTAACAAATACTATTATATTAATGCAGTAAATCGTCTGAAAATCTCTTTTCGTCTTTTTGTTAATAACGTCATGTATTCCTTTCCTTTTATATATATATATATTAGAAGTGCGGGTTAACAGCTGAAGCAGCCGCCTCTTCGTCGACATGTCTGCTTGCCGCTGGAGGATATCTTGGTCAATCGAAAAGGATTTCAATTCGCTGCAACTCGATAATAATCGCCGCTTCAGGTTTGCCTTTATCTTTTGGGATTTCTGGTCACTTTCTGTTTCAATTTAGCTAGCTTCTTCCTACTGTTTTCCGCACTATCTCCCACCAAAATTCCTTCTGCTTTTCGCATAATCTACCACCAAAAGTTCTCCAGTAACACAATAGACGTTTGCAGTGCTTATTGGTTTGAAAAGCTCTTCTCTTTTCCCCTAGTATTTTTTTTTTTTTTTTATATTTTATTTTATTTTATATACTTCTTAGAAGAGGGAATAGCAGGCACCAGCCCGTCAACATGCCTACTTATGTTAAGTGCATTTTCGAAGTTTACAAGGTTAGCTTACTTGAGAGAGTTGCACTCAGTGCTTCAGTATTTGGACGTTAACAACTACATAAGATGGCCACCCTTTTTGTGCAGGCCTTGTTCATTGTTCGTTTATGGTGGTACCACAATGGACACCCTAGAACCTTGCTCTTCTTGCGCTTTATGTGTTTCTTTTTCTTTTTAAATTTTTGTATTGAATTCTTGATTTAAAACTTGAGAACTATTAATTCAAAGAACTGGTACATGAAATTTGTAATTTAATCGTTGTTATCATATCTGACACATATGCCCTGAATGTCTCTCTAATAGTTTGCTCCTGTTATATTACTATTTTAATGAAAGTCTATTTACAGAATATTTAAGGACAATTAGGTTCTAACAGTTGAATTTATCAATCTTGGCATGTCCTCCAAAATTTCCTTTCAATTTCTACAATTAGACCTTCAACTTTTCTCACTTAAGGCTTATAGCCTGTTTGGGGGCCAAAAGTGCTTTTGGCCAAAAATTGAGGTGTTTGGCCAAGCTTTTGGAAGGAAAAAAAGTGTTTTTGAGGAGAAGCAGAAGCAGTTTTGGAGAAGCAGAAAAAAGTAGCTTCTCGCCAAAAGCACTTTTCTGATAAGCGCTTTTGAGAAAATTACACTTAGAAGCAGTTTTCAAAAGCTTGCCCAAACACTAATTACTGCTTAAAAGTGATTTTCAAATTAATTAACCAAACACAAACAACTTCTCACCAAAAATATTTTTTTTAAAAGTACTTTTGAGAAAAGTACTTTTTTAAAATAAGCTGATTTTAGAAGCTTGGTCAAACGGGCTATTATACTGCCTAGCCATATAATTAATCGTAGAAAATCATTGCTAAAATCTTAACGGATAGACTTGAAGATTATCTATAACTCATATTTTAAATTAAGAAGATTATGTAGATACATATAAATAGATTTAAGATCTGGGGTAGCTTCTAATGAAACATCTTCAAATGTCAAATGGCATCCAAAGCTACTGCAGATCCCACCTCCCACCTCCCACCTAGCATAGATTAATCTCAAATTAATTTCTAGCACCTAAATCATATTCCAACAGACCAACACTATGTATCTTGAAGAGACTGGACATTATTCTCTCTAACCTGTCTTATACAATGAGATAAAGAGAGAGTTGAATGAGGAAAAAAAATAGTAGAACATTTAGCAATATTTACGAGTTTAACATAAATATCTCAAGGTTAGATTATGTTATTAGTAACTTTTATTCGTTTGCGGTTATTTAGGGAGAATGATTAATTCATGCAAATTTCGTTAGAGAGCTTTCGAAAATAAGGGGGAAAATTATTTAAAGTTAACTTTTGTTTTCTTACAAATTCGCAAGTGTCATGTCTAGCTTATTTATTGGGCACATGTACTCTCAAATATTTTCTTCTTACACGTAAAATTTATAGCATGCCAAGTAATGAATCTTTTTGTATTTTCCTTTTCCTAAACTAAAACTAATATTCTTTCACTCAATATAAATTTAATATCTAACTGTAGCATATTTTTCTAAAATCTTATAATTTTAGATTATCAATGCATATAAATTAAGAAAATAATTCACTCACGCTAATTAGCACAGCTTAAATATAGAAGAATTAACTCAAATAACGCTCGTCCAACTGTTAAAGCTAAAAATATCCGGTGGAGATATAATATTTATATAATTTATATATTATGTGTATACTCAATGTATAAACTTGTATATGGCTTGAAAAAGTAAACCATGAATATGGACGATTATTACTCTAAGTAAAAATGACGTGAGGTAGCCACTATTTAAGGTGATATTTATTTTTTATCCAGCAATTTTAATGTTGAGCAAAAATAGCCACAACTCTATTAAAATTAATATAAAAAGATATTTTTACCCTTTCTTCCATTGCTTTTCTTCTCAAACCCTCTCTTCTCACTCTACATCGAATACATTGGCTCTGGTTTCTTGACTAAGCTGGGCGTGGCTCTTGCAGAGGAAGTTAGTTCATTTAATCTATGAATTTTAGCTGAAAAATACAAGAAAAGGAAAAGGAAAATACAAACAAGTGTTTCTCTTTTCTCTATTTGAGATATTCACAAACAAAAATAGTGCAAATGGGGTATTTGTTGAAAGAGGTTTTGAAGACACTTTGTGGAGTGAATTAATAGTCTTACGCTATTTTTTGAAAGTGGAAGATCAGTTGCCAGAATACCAATTGAGTTTTCTTATTTCAATGAATCAAATTCTTTTTATTTTTATTTTTTTATATGGGTCCTGAACTTTGAGTTGGAAGTTCTAAAATTAAGGACATTTGGTNATTCGGAAGTTTATGAAATTTGTGGGTTCGGAAAGTTGTTGGTTCGAAAGTTTATGGCTTCATGTTAATTGTATCAAAATTATTTATGAATACTCTTGAGAAAATATTTTCCTTGATTTGCGTACCAAACACTAGAAAATGAATAAGATTACTACTTATTTTTCAAGAAAACATTTTTCACGGAAAACATTTTCCGTCATACCAAACACACCCTTAGTCCTTAACTTTGAGTTACAAGTTAAAAAGTTAAGGATACGTGGTCCTGAACTTCAAGTTTCAAGTTCAAAAGTTAAGGACACTTGGTCCTGAACTTAGACTTACAAGTTTAAAAGTTAAGGACACTCGGACCTTATCTTTGAATTCCAAGTTCAAAAGTTAAGGACACTTGGTCCTGAACTTAGACTTACAAGTTCAAAAGTTAAGGACACTTGGTCCTGAATTTAGACTAACAAGTTCAAAAGTGTCATGAACTTAGACTAACAAGTTCAAAAGTTAAGGGCATGCAGTCCTTAACTTACAGTTACAAGATCAAAAGTTAAGGACGNCACTCTACATCGAATACATTGGCTCTGGTTTCTTGACTAAGCTGGGCGTGGCTCTTGCAGAGGAAGTTAGTTCATTTAATCTATGAATTTTAGCTGAAAAATACAAGAAAAGGAAAAGGAAAATACAAACAAGTGTTTCTCTTTTCTCTATTTGAGATATTCACAAACAAAAATAGTGCAAATGGGGTATTTGTTGAAAGAGGTTTTGAAGACACTTTGTGGAGTGAATTAATAGTCTTACGCTATTTTTTGAAAGTGGAAGATCAGTTGCCAGAATACCAATTGAGTTTTCTTATTTCAATGAATCAAATTCTTTTTATTTTTATTTTTTTATATGGGTCCTGAACTTTGAGTTGGAAGTTCTAAAATTAAGGACATTTGGTCCTTAACTTAGAGTTACAAGCACAGAAATTAAGGACAGTCAGTCCTTAACTTAGAGTTACAAGTTCAAAAGTTAAGGACATTTGGTCCTGAACTTAGACTAACAAGCTCAAAAGTTAAGGACTATAGGTCCTGAACTTACCGTTACAAGTTCAAAAGTTAAGGACAATAGTTATCGAAGTTTGAGTTCCAAGTTCAAAAGTTAAGGATACTTGGGGTGTGTTTGGTATGAAGGAAAATGTTTTTCAATTTTCCCATGTTTGGTTGGCTTAAATGATTTGGAAAATATTTTCCTTATCAACTCATTTTCTTCCAATTGGAAGAAAATGTTTCCCTATCAAAAGTAGGGAAAATATTTTTCAAAACTCCTTCTCAAGCTTCCCCCACCCTATTTCATGTCCTCACCACCCCACCTTACCCCCACCCACCCCACACCCTCTCTCCAAAAAAGTTTTTTTTCCGTCACCACCCACCCACCCC
>ML288993.1:0-16316 GCA_005239495.1 Nicotiana undulata
ACTACCCATTATGCATATATTCAATGTCAAATACCCAAATACATAACACCCATTTAGGGTCCAAAACCTCAGTGTTTAGACTTATCTACTCATCACAAATAACCAAAAGAAACAAGCATTTAACAATGTCATGAATGCTTACAAACCACCACTTGCTTGCTCTAATGCTTCCAAAAGGTGAAGAATATTTAATGAGAGAATGTTGTGCAAAAGCTAGACAAGAATGACCCACAACACCCAAGTAAATCCTTTTATAGTGGGAAGAAAATTCGGATGAAAAACAGACAAAAACACCCCTGACGGGCGATATGCGATCGCATTCCTGTCGCATAACGGGAATGCGATTCGCATCTTCACTTCTTCCACCGCATCTCAAAACCCTAGGTCCCAGAGATGTATCGCATTTGGGATATGCGATCCGCATTGATGATATGCGATCGCATTCATGCGTCGCATTTGCATTGTGGCTTCAGGCATCAGGTAGAGATGCGATTCAAATGCGGTTCGCATTTGGGATATGCGGTCGCATATGTGGCCGCATTTCACTCCTTAATTTTGACTCAACTCTCTGTTGCGGTATGCAACCCCTAGGCTTGAAATGTGATTCGCATGTTGCATATACGATCGCATTTGACCATTTTCCTTCTCCTTTCTCTTCTTTAGCTCCCTTTTGCATGGTCTTAAGTGTTTACACCTTGTGTACTGCAAAATACCAACATTCTATGATTAATAAGAGTAAATTCTCTTGAAACAAGCCATAGTCTAAGCAATATGGTATTAAAGGCTGCTGAAGTAGGCCTCCTGGCCTCTGGTGCTCATATTTAACCTGCTGGCAATTAAGACACCTAGCCACATACTCCCCAATGTCCCTCTTCATTCGTCTTCACCAGAAATGCTGCTTCAAATCACGATACTTCTTCGAAGCACCAGGATGAACAGAATACTGAGAACTGTGTGCCTCCTCTAGAATCCTCTGCCTCAAGCCATCAACATTAGGAACACACAAACGACCCTGAAGTCTCAGAACACCATCCTCGCCAATAGTAACCTCCTTGGAACTACCTTGAACCACTGTCTCCCGTAGCTCAACTAAACACGGATCAGCATATTGTCGAGCCTTGATCTCCCCCAATAACAAAGACTGAGAAACCACATGAGCTAGAACTCGACGAGGATCTGAAAGATCTAATCTCACCAAGCGGTTAGCCAAGGACTGATTGTCCAAGGCTAGGTCTCTCCTCTGCTGCAATGTAAGCCAAACTACCCATACTCTCCGCCTTCCTGCTCAAAGCATCTGCTACCACATTCGCCTTGCCCGGGTGATAAAGAATGGTGATGTCATAGTCTTTCAGCAACTCAAGCCACATGCGCTGCCTCAAATTAAGATCCCTCTGTTTGAACAAGTGCTGCAAACTGCGGTGGTCCGTATAAACCTCACAAGATACCCCATACAAGTAATGCCTCCAAATCTTAAGAGCGTGAACAATCGCCGCCAACTCCAAATCGTGCACCGGATAATTCTTCTCATGAACCTTCAGCTGGCGTAAAGCATAAGCAATAACTCTCCCTTCCTGCATCAACACGCATCCCAAGCCAACGCGTGAAGCATCGCAATACACTGTGTACATCCCAGAACCGGAAGGCAATACTAGAATTGGTGCTCAGGTCAATGCTGTCTTGAGCTTCTGAAAGGTTGCCTCACGCTCGTCGGACCATCGGAACGGGGCATTCTTCTGAGTCAATCTAGTCAGTGGGGATGCAATGGATGAAAATCCCTCCACAAATCGACGATAGTAGCCTGCTAGACCCAAGAAACTCCTGATCTCTACAGCTGAAGTAGGACGCAGCCAACTCTGAACTGCCTCAATCTTCCGAGGATCAACTTTGATACCCTCTCCGGACACTACATGCCCCAAAAATGCCACAGAATCCAACCAGAACTCACACTTGGAGAATTTAGCATATAGTTTGTGTTCCCGCAAGGTCTGGAGCACAACTCTCAAATGTTGCTCGTGCTCGCCCAGGCTACGTGAGTAAATAAAGATGTCATCAATGAAGACAATGACAAAGGAATCAATGTACGGCCTGAACACCCTATTTATCAAGTCCATGAATACTGCTGGGGCATTAGTCAAGCTAAAGGACATCACTAGGAATTCATATGGTCATATCTCGTAAAAGCAGCCTTCGGAACATCCGAGGCTCGAATCTTCAGCTGGTGATACCCCGATCTCAAATCAATCTTAGAAAACACCTTAGCACCCTGCAATTGGTCAAACATGTCATCAATGCGCGGCAAAGGATACTTGTTCTTAATGGTGACCTTGTTCAACTGGCGGTAGTCAATACACATCCGCATAGACCCATCCTTCTTCTGCACAAATAGGACTGGATCACCCCACGACGACACACTCGGTTTGATAAACTCCTTATCCAACAACTCCTTAAGCTGCTCCTTCAACTCCTTCAACTCCTTCGGAGCCATACGGTACAGGGGAATAGAAATAGGCTGAGTGCCTGGAGCTACATCAATACAAAAATCAATATCTCGATCCGGAGGCATGCCCGGAAGGTTTGAAGGAAAGACATCCGCAAAGTCTCGAACAACTGGCACTAAATTAATCGTTGGAGACTTGGCGGTGGTGTCCCGCACATAAGCAAGATACGCCAGACAACCCTTCTCGACCATATGTCGAGCCTTCAGGAAGGAAATAACTCTACTAGCTGCACTAACTGAGGAACGTTTCCACTCCAACTTAGGCAACTCATGCATGGCCAAAGTAACCGTCTTGGCATGGCAATCCAAGATGGCATGATAGGGAGATAGCCAATCCATCCCCAAGATAATCTCAAAATCAACCATGTCGAGCATCAGGAGGTCCGCTCTGGTCTCGAATCCACTGAAGGTGATCACACAAGACCGATAGATCCGGTCTACCACCACAGAATCGCCCACAGGAGTGGACACATATATAGGAGAATCCAACGACTCGCGAGGAACATCCAGAAAACAAGCAAATAAGGCTGACGCATATGAATAAGTGGATCCTGGATCAAATAGCATTGATGCCTCCCTACCACATACTGAAATAGTACCTGTGATCACGACGTCTGAGGCCACTACATCTGCTCGGGTCGGAATAGCATAGAATCTGGTTGGTGTACCTGAAGATTGACCCCCGCTGGACTGAATAGGAGCTAGCTGAGCTCCCCCTGCCTGGCCTCCACCTCTAGGACGACCTCTACAAGCCTATCCTCCACCTCTAGGTGGACGGGGGCACCAGTGCTGAGTATGTGGGCTGGTAACTCTGCTGAACAGCCCTGACCCAAAACCTGGGACAAGTCCTCCTCATATGGCCTGACTCCCGACACTCATAACACCTCGCTGGTGGAACGGTCTGCTGCCTTGAAGAAGAACCCTGGATAGTTGGGGGACGGTGAGAACCCTCTGGCATGGCACTGAAGTAAGGACTAGAAGAACCTTGATGACCTGAATACCCGCCGGAGTAACCCTGAATGGCTGGTGGGCGGTAAGAACTCTCCGGCATGGCGCTGAAATAAGGCCTCACTGGAGCACCACGGGGAGGTGGTGGAGGAGCTGAATATGGAGGCCTGCTAGGATGGCTTCTGCTGAACTGACCCTTGCCCCTGCCTGGGGCACATCTAAAATCTCCAGAAAATCTAACTCTCTTGTCCTGCTGACCCTGCTCTCTGCCCCTCGATCGATAACCCTCAATCCGACGAGCTATCTCGACCACAAGCTGATAGGGAGTACGCATATCTACCTCTCGGGCCATGTTGTCCCTAATACCTGAGTGCAGTCCAGCTACAAACCTCCGCACTCTCTCAGCATCAGTAAAAAGAATCATGAGGGCATGATGGGACAACTCTGAAAACCTGGCCTTGTAATTTGTCACAGACATCTACCCCTGCTCCAGTTTCTCAAACTGATACCGCAACTCTTCCCTCTATGAGGGTGGAATATACCTGTCCAGGAACAGTTGAGAGAACTACTCCCATGTGAGAGGAGGGGAACCTGCTGGCCTACCAAGGATAAATGACTGCCACCATCTGCAGGCCCTGCCCTCTAGCTGAAAAGTAGTGAAATCAACTCCAAGGGACTCCAAGATCCTCATGTTGTGCAGTATGTCCCTGCACCTATCAATAAAGTCCTGGGCGTCCTCACCCCTCTCACCCCCGAAGACCGAAGGGTGCAATCGAGTCCATTTGTCAAGTAGCTTCTGCGGATCACCGTCCGCAATTGGTCTAAGTTCTGGTGCTGCTGCTGCTGGTTGTGCTCCACCCACGGGCAGAGTACCCGGAGTCTAATATACTGCCGCTGCATGACCTGCGACCTGGGTGGTAGGGATCTGAACTCCCCCTCCCGTCTGAGATGTGGCAGGATCCGCTGGAAATAAACCAGCCTGGGTCATTGTGTCCATGAACCGCATCATACGGCCCATGACCTCCTAGAAGCCCGGTGCAGTCATGAAATCCATCGGAGCTGGATCTGCTGGGGGCACCTCACCCTGTTCCTTAGTAATGGGATCCTCTACTGGATCTTCTGGGGGTGCTAATGGAACAACTCTAGGACACCCTCGTCCCCTACCGCGGGTCGGTGCCCTCCCTCGGCCTCTGCCACGGCCTCAGGCAGTGGGGGTAGCGGCATCTCCCGGGTCAGGAACGTCAGCTGCATGAGTCCTCACCATCTGTGAGAGAATAGGAAAATGAGATTTAGTAAACCATCGACTGCACGATAGAATATGAATAAAGAGAGGTTTCCTAACACCCTATAGCCTCCCGAATATAAATACAGATGTCTCTGTATCGATCCGCAAGACTCTATTAGGTTTGTATGTGGCTTGTGAGACCTACATGAACCTAGAGATCTGATACCATGTTGTCACGACCCAAATTCCTACTCAGGTCGTGATGGCGCCCAACACCGGAGTCAGGCAAGCCAACACTAGTTCACTACCGAAGTTACTTCACTTAGTTGGATAATTAAGTACTTGACAAATTTTTAAGTTAGGAAATCATTAAAGAAAACAGTCAAGTGGCGCAACTTGATTAAATGAAACTCAAAAGATCATTTGCCAACATATACGACACCGTAAAATACTAGGAAAACCAATTCTGTGTGCCAAGACCTAGTGTCACAAGTCCACAGGCGACTAGTGGAATATACAAAATAGACAAAATAATGTACAACTGTCTGAAGGGGGTAGACAGGAATATCCAAAAAATAATAGAAACTCCACAGTGCTGCTGAGGAACGCCAGGAAGAGCAGCTCACCCTGTATTCTAATCCAGATAGTATCCTCAAGACCGCGCCCCGGTATGATAACCAAATACACCTGCCTCAGAACCTGTACAATTAAGTACGGAAGCGTAGCATGAGTACATATAAACAAATATGTACACAGTGAGTATCCCATATAAACTCGAAAAGTAGCGACGAGAGGTAGACGTGAAACTTACTAGGGTCACTAACGAATAACATGATTAATTAAATCTAGAAAGGAATAGTAGTCATGGAAATTACTAAGTCATGATGTATTAATTATATAAAACTGCAATTTATTCTCATGAGTCAAATAGTGATTTCACGAAAAGTCTCAAGTTACCTTCACATGGAGCAATTTATTTAATAATAACAAGACTCTCAGTCAATTACATAGCACATAATATGCCTAAACGTAAGGCCGAAGCGATGCGAAAATAAATGTGCACTGCCGAGGGTCGAGCAACATGAACCATAGATGCATCCATTACCCCGCTCGCGAATCGATCATGCGACACGGTTGACATAAATATAGGTCTACCCCGCTCGCTAATCATACATGCGACACGGGTACTCGTAGACATACACAGAATCATCAGGAAATTCAGGAATTTATCATGGATTATACTTGAAATCAGAGATTTAAACCTTTAAAATTACACATAACTTCCTAAATTCCTCGTATCAATATCAAAGATAATAAGCAACTAGGAACACATGCAAGGATACATGCAAGGCACATAAAGGCATGCTTGTGACATCCTAAATTCTACCCGGCATAACATAGTAGAAGCTACGCACAAACTCTCGTCACTTTGCGCGTGCGTAGCCCCCGAAAATAATGGTTAATTTAATCATTTACATTTACCTATAGGGACAATTCCCTCTTACAAGGTTGGAAAGGATACTCACCTTGCGTAGAACCTACTTCTCAAACCAAGAACGTGCCCGAAACTCCAAACTTTACACCCGAGGACTCGAAACTAGTCAAATATTATATAAATATGTTAATATACACTCAAACGTATGGAATTCTCTTACTAGTTTAGCTAATTCATCATTCTTGAAGAAATCCCAAAATACACCCCCGGGCCCACACGCTCGGATTTCGGAAATTTGCGAACAAAACACTCGCCCATAACCTAAGGATCATTAATATATGATTTTTGCATGGTTTCATGGTAGATAAGTTGTGAAATTCTATAAAGTTCATCAACCCTAGGTTTCCACCCTAACCCCTTTTATTTGCATTAATTGGGTGTTAATCTATCTAAGATTTGATGTAATAAACCGACATTTAAATGGAAATTACTTACCTCTTAGTAGTTAGGCCGAATACCCTCTTGTGAGCTCTCAAAATCGCCTAAGGTGGAGAAGAAATGGTGAAAATTGGTTAAGTCCTGTATTAAATGAGCTCACTGCCTTCAGGGATCTCGCACCTGCGGCTCGAGGACCGCACCTGTGAGCCAAGGCTCGCACCTACGGAAGTTGGCAATGAGGCTGGGGATCGCATCTGCGGAGGGTTTTCCGCAACGGCGGATACACTCTTGCAGAGAAGGGTCCGCACCTGCGAATTTGGACCATCTCCCCTGGGGGCCGCACCTGCGAGGCCTTGACCGCAGGGGCGGTCTCGCACCTGCGATCTGGGCAACAGCACCTGCGGTCACACCAGACCTAGTGCACCAGTAGCTGAAGCGGCTGGTTTTTGGCATCATTTGGTGCCCGGGAGGCACCTGGGCCCACCTGAGTCCCCGTGAAACTACACCAACAAGTCCTAAATCATGTTACGGACTCGCTAGAGCCTTCGGAACACCCAAAACAACGCTAAAACTCAAAATCACACCTCAAAACCCCTAGAATCAAACTTAAGAAAATTCAAGTTCTTGAATTCGGCTTCAATGCGCCGAACCGACCTATACTACTCGGAATGACACCAAATTATGCAGGCAAGTCATAAATGACATAACGGAACTATTCCCGGTCTCGGAATTCCGTTCGGACCTCGGTAATACTAAAACACGTTCTGACCCAAATTATGAACTTAAGGAAACTCTATTTTCGCTATTTGGCGTCGAACCGCTCCCGGGTCATCCAAAACCCATTCCGGACATACGCACAAGTACGAAATCATCATACAAAGCTACTGGAACCGTCGAAACTCGATTTTGAGGTCGTTTGCTAAAAACGTTGAGCGAAGTCAAACTTGGCCAAAAAGGCCAACCTTAAGGAACTAGTTGTTCCTATACTGCTCTAAACACTTCTGAATCCCGAACCACCCGTCCCCCCCCGCAAATCATAAATCACTATAAGCCACTAAGGAAAGTATTATTTAGGGGAACGGGGTCCAAATACGCAAAACAACCGGTCGGGTCGTCACACTACCAATGCGTGAGAGCACAAGAATTCCATTATAACTCCTGAACCATTAATAGGATACACACTTCATCATATAAAAACCTTTCACTTAACGCATTTCAGGAGAACCATTGCAACACGTGACTGAATTCGCATAACTGCGGAAAACACAAACCCCAAGTAGTGGTCTAAACCACCATTACTCTTCTGGATCCATCTACATATAACAGGCTATTATAATCTCCCAATAAATCAAATTACGACGGTCGTCAAGCCTCGCACATACCTCCACAATACACCTGCATAACTTAACATGCTGAAGGAACTGATTATTGCTACCACCATGCCGATCCAACCATTGCTAACCGAACCATCTTCTTCTAATTTATTGTGGACTTTCCTTAGAAATAACAATAGCTCCATTCAAAATATGACGAATGCATTCTGCACTCGTCCTGAGTGACCCCATTTCACGAGACCACATTGCCTCAAAACCCACGAACCATCTCATGCCCTCCTTGTGTGCACATTCACATGTTTAACTGGTATACCCATTTTGATAACTCTTCTATGAATCCGAAGTTATTTTCTATCATTCCTCCAATGCTACACCGCAGACCAAAGATAACATAGAACACTCCAAGCCCCCTTTTCATAATCCACTACAAAAGCTCGATATTTAACCGTACTACGAACTCAAAATCCTTAGGCACCGCACTTTGAATTCTTGAACACACTAGAACCATTGTTGAGAGTCACCCACTCTGACTTGTTCCCAATTATGATTAAACTCCAAGGCCCTACTAGCAAATGAACACCTTCTCAAGGAAGCACCTGGTTGGATCACTTTCCTTGTACATCACATCTACACGAAGCATAAACTTTGTGTCTTCCCAAATCCTGAACATGAATCAATAAGGCCAAATATAGCACACTTTCCTCAAATCCTTTGCTCAAATTACCACTGATGTTCTCTTTCCTTAGTCGTAATAACTCATCAATATGTTGATAACCAGAAACCTCACAAGTAGACAACCATGCACTCCAATCGTAGACGGTGGGGATCTCGCACTTAGCTTGAAGCTACAATTTCATAACCCAGGAACCTATCAAGATTTCTTCTTCTTTATTGACATGACCCCGCACAATCGACTCGCCAAATTCCTAGAAATCTTCTTGTTAACCATCTCATGAACACTTGAATCACTAGACACATTTACATATCAACCTCTTACCGGATAGCCAGTAAAATTCTTCGTAGAAGCTTCATCAACACCACACAACCGCTAACCTGCTCATAGGAGATATCCCACCTGTGGAAATTCCATGTCGACCCCTTTCAATGACACTGCACTGGGTACAATTACTACGAAACCAATAAACCCTCCTGAGCTCGTTCTCATTCACCAGTTGTACAAGTACGTTCACTCCCTATTAATATAAACTACATGTGCGACAATACATTCCAATCCGAAGTCATGTTGCATCCCCTTTCATATCAAGCAACTCTTTCCGATCGTATCCAATATTCCAAATTAGTCTGTAGACATAGTCACTGTCCCAACTTTAAACTTTCCCCAAGGCGTGTAGCTATCCTACCACAGAACCCATATGATACTCTGCTACTCTCCCACTTTGGTCAAACCTTCTCCTTTAAGTGACTACTCGACTTCCACTTCTCACAATTGGCCTTCTAGAAATTTAACCACCACAAGACACCTCCTACATGTCCTTCCTCATCCTCTGCTGCCCAGTTGTTGCCTTAAATCAAAACCCATCTCTGTAGCACCTGGATCAATTGCTCGCTACCAACTCTAATGCCTCTCTGAAGATCATCATTCTCGAACCATCAACACTAGGAACACCGATTCGATCCTGAACCACGGCACACCGCGATCTCTAACAGCCTCCTCCCCGGCACTATTTCACAATACCCTGCCCCAAAGGCGAATTGAAGAAGACCATAACACCGGTGAATTTAACACATTCAATCAAGGCGACGACACCACATCACATATGGAAATCCTACCACGCTCGAAATACCAAGTCTCGTTACTCCATCAACCCAAACCTAAACATTCTTAGCCCGATTGCCTTTCCTCCGCTTGAAATAAAACACTGAACCTCTGAATCATGCACTAAGAAAAACCTCCTTTCAAATTATTCACTGCCCCGACACATAGACAAGCATCCTACCATTGCATCAATAGCAATCTATGCACAACCTCGAAACCACCAGAAATACAGCTACTGAGCTCAAATGATCGAACATCCTTCCGCATGGAAACGACATTAGCCCAATCAAATACGCAGGAATATCCTACACCACCTTTGTAGTACCATTACAATTACTCGATTCCCAGTTGATAACAAGCGTTTCACATCGCATAAGATTGAACAGAAAAAAAATAAAGGCATAAGCCTCAAAGGAATCAAATCACACGATGAGGAATCAAGAAGGGAAGTGCTCCTAACAACCATGTAGCCTCTCGAAGATAAGTACAAACGTTTCCGTACCGATCCGCAAGACTCTACTAGACTTGATCATGACTTGTGAGACCTAAGTGAACCTAGTGCTCTGATACTATGTTGTCACAACCCAAAATCCATTAAAGGCCGTGATGGCTCCTAACACCGCTGTCAGGCAAGCCAACAAATAAACGATTAACTTCATTACTCATTTTAATATTTTTGAAATCATAATTTTCTTAGATTAAGTGGTAAGGGATAAAATTTACCGAGTAAATAACAATATTTTTACAACTTTAATATAGAACAACCCATAAGAATCCCCAAAACTCAGTGTCACAAGTGCATGAGAATTAACTAGGAAGTATGATAAAACACAACTTCTATCTAGAATACAAAGTTAGACAGGAAAAATATAAAATAACTCGGATGGAGACTTTGTGCGTGTTGGGGACTCGTAACGTGGAATTCATCTCACCTAAGTCCCCGCAATAACTGCAGCAAGTGTAGTATGAGTACGTAAATCAATGTGTTTCCAGTAAGTATCCAATCTAGCCTCAAAGAAGTAGTAGCGATGGGTCGACTCCAACACAACTATGGGCTAACAATAAAACATTAATAATATAACTAAGCATGGATTGTATAGAACGGATGTAAACTCAACAATAAGAAGTAAGTAAACAATTCTTTTGTTAATAGGAAATTTCCAAATTCATTTTCATCATTTAACATTTTTGTATCTCAGGCCAACGAAGCAATATAAATAATTATAAATTCATAAGCAACCAATTCAATCATGCACAAATCATGCCGAGGTCATACGTCCCGATCCAACATAAATATTTAAACTGTGCACTGCCGAGGGTCGAACAGCGCGAACCATAGATGCATATATCTGCTACCGAGGCGTTCGGCCCTCTCCACAAAAAGAAACCACATTTAAAACAACCAATTCAAGATTCATTAAGGGTCAATTATTCAAATAAATTCTAGTTCTCATTAACGATCAAGAAAATGAAGTAACCTTTAACAATTCTTTTATCAAGTTTCAATATGACTTAAGCAATTAAATTAACAAGTAGGGTGCAACATCGCAAGTATAACATAATTTGTATCATAGACTACTCGGACATAAGCATAATAGTAGCTACGCACGGACTCTCGTCGTCTCGTGCATACGTAGCCCCCCACAACTAGGAGCACATAATAATTTGATTCACCTATGGGGTTATTTACCTCTTACAAGGTTAGAAAGGAGACTTAACTCGATCTGAAATTCCATAACTGATTCCAAAAATCTTTCCAACAACTCCAGCCGAAGCCCAACGCTCCAAAACTAGTCAATAAAAGTGCAAATTCATAAAAATATACTCTAATACTCATTATAATCCAAATTACAACACTTTCCAACTCCGCTCGAAAAGTCGATAACATCATCCTCGGGCCCACGTGCCCGGATTTTAAAAACTTTCGAAGATAAACTTAACCCATAAACCCCACGAACTCAAATATATAATTTATTCCAAATTTCATGCCCAATTTCGTAGTCAAAATCCAAAAATATAAATTTCTAGTTTTTTTCTTCAAAATCCCACATTTCTATAAATTTTCATGCCTAAATCTATGCATAAACCTTGTATGTAACTCACAACTAGTAGAAATCACTTACCTCATGCTTGATGATGAAAATGGCACTCCAAAATTTCTCCAAAATCCACTCTTATGGAAGAAGTAAAGTAAAAACGGGTCAAATCCCAAATTTAAAGAGAACATTGCCCAAGCGACCCTTCATCGCGAATGCGGCACCTCCCTCGCGTTCGCGAAGCTCTAAAACCTCACGCCCATAAATCCTTCTTCGCGAACGAGGCACGCCCATCGCGTTCGAGAAGCACAATCTGTCTCAGCCCCCATCTCCTCTACGCGAACGCGAGATAGGGCTCGCGAACACGAAGCTTTACCAGCTAGCCCTTTACGAACGCGTCTGCCCACTCGCGAACACGTAGAACAAAACAACCCAAACCAACTTCCTTCTTCGCGAACGCGTGAGGCCCTTCGCGTTCGCGAAGAACAACACCAGCACCAGGAATCAGTAGTAGTAGCTCAACCAAAAATGACTCGGAACCCCCCCCCCCCCCCCCCAACACACCTGAGGCCCCCGAGACCCCGTTCAATCACACCAACTAGTCCCATAACATAACACAGGCCTGCTAGAGGCCTCAAATCACATCAAACATCATCGAAATCATGAATCGCACCGCAATTCGAGATTAATGAACTTTAAAATCTTGAACTTCCACATTCGATGCCGAAATCTATCAAATCACGTCCGATTGACCTCGAATTTTGCACACAAGTCACATTCGACATTACAGACTTACTCCAACTTTTGAAATCGGAATCCGACCCCGATATCAAAAAGTCCACTCCCGGTCAAACTTCACAGAAACCTTCAAATTTCTAACTTTCGCCAAATGACATCGAATGACCTACGGACCTCCAAATCCACATGCGACGCACTCCCAATACCAGAATCACCATACGAGGCTATTCCCAAACTCAAAATCCCAAACGGACATCAATAACATTGAAATACAATTCAACCTAAATATATGAAATCATTCCAAGTGCCAATTTTCTACAATAGGAGTCGAAACGCTTCCGGGCCATCAAAACTTGATCCGGACATACGCCCTAGTCCAAAATCATCATACGAACCTGTTGGAACCTTCCAATACCGATTCTGGGGTCTTTACTCAAAAATCACACCTTAGTCAATTCCTCCAACTTAAGGCTTCCGAAATTATAATTTTCTTTCCAAATCAACTCCGAACTTCCTGAAATTCAATTCCGATTGCATGCACAAGTCATAATAACTAAAGTGAATCTTCTCATGGCCTCAAACCGCTGAACTACGCGCTAGAGAGCTCAAAACGACTCGTCGAGTCATTACAAATCACCACGAGTTCCACGATCTTCTGCAATATTATCCGAATAATAACCAAAATCTACTAAATTTGTATGAGAGAATTTCTCCAACAAAAATACGTGAAAATGTGTGGTTCAACTATGGAACACGGCCTTTTGTAGAGACATATGTTTGGCGTTTAAAACCTTTTGTCTTTCTTTTCAACAAGAAACTAAATTTCATCTAACTATTAATTATTCGGTGCATGAGGGACCATATAATTAATTAACGGGGTTTCATATTATGGTATTATTTTGAAATATCAAAATTAATTCTACCATAATAAATTATGAATTATTTCACTAAAAATTTCATAATTGCGCTCACTCCTCAACTGAAAATTAAAATTCTTCTAAATTATTGATTATTACCTTTAGACTTTCTCTTAATTTATTCTGTATGACAATATAAAATCCACGTACAGGGTGTACACATAAAAGTTAAAAACTTCTAAGCTTTCATTAAGGTATATCATCAATCTCTAGACAGAGACATGGATTCTATTAACTAATTATTATTTTGGCAATGTATATTGTTATCATCCAACTTATCAAGCATATTGACCTATAAAAGGATCTCAACCTTTTAATAAATCAAAATAATAAACCATATACACAACTAATAATAATTACATCAAGATTAAGATAAGCACATTTAATAGACTAGAGAATTTATCTTATTAAGTCGGTATAAAATACTTATCTCTACTTTCCCAGTTCTATATATATAAAATGTACTAAGCAGATGAAGTCAGAAATCATTCTTATAATCAAGATAAATTATATTTAATTGTTGCTCCCAAACGCACACGCAAGTATACGTGGTCATACAAGTAATAAATTGATAAGTCCAGTGTCGAACTCATAGAGACTTGCATTAACTACTCACTAAATTCACCAAGATTGTTATTCAATCAAGCCAATTCGAGTTCAAATGTGTGATTATACTAAATAATAATTCTAACTAGTAACTAAATTATCAAACAACAAAATGATTGTTGTGTATTCAGTAGAGACAAATATTCCAGAGTTGCGATCGATTCACCAATCCTATTGTGTTCTAGTTAACTCTCCCTTTCGTACAATTCACTATGCTAATTAATCAAATAATTACTCTCGTAGCCTTCTTCTGAAGTACTACTCGCCTATTCAAAATAGATTAACGCTTATATTTCTATGGAAGTAATCTAGTAAGAACGCATTAAGATTGAGATATTTAATTAAGCACAGTGACTAGGTATATTCCTATCCTAACCACAAATCCAGCCGATGTGTGGCTATAACTCCATAGTTTCGTACAATATGTGCCTTGCATTTTACATGTTTTAATAATAAATTACACTTTATTTGCGTGTAATGAAGTCTATTTTATGTGTAGGTGAATTGAGGATGAAAGTAGAGCAAAAGGGATACTTATACGTTGAAAGTGTGCTCGAGAACAATGAAAATTAGAGATCTGGCGAGGCCAGGCAAAGGCCATTGATATTTTAGACTTCAATACTACACAATATTATAAGTTAAATGTCCAGTACCCGATTTTCGAGTGTTGTCTAATAAGAAGAACCTGGTTCTTCTTAGTCTACTACTTACTACAGTTTGTGGAATAATTAAGCAGTAATAGTAAAGACACGGGGACTTTTACGTGGAAAACACCTGGCTCAAAAGGTGAAAAAACCACGACCTAGTCCTCAGTAGGATTTGCTCAAAACTCTTCACTAAACTCTGAGCCAAAACGGACTTACAAAATAAACTCTTTTGTAATCCTAGGACTAACTCTAATCCTCTTTGTATCAACTAGCCTCTAGCTAATTTCTACAGATTTCAAGCTAACTCNGCCTATTACAACTGCTTCTATGAAAGCTGATAAGATACAATATTTAAACACCTACTACAATCAACTGGACTCAACATACAAACAATGAAACTGTTCCTTCTAGTTGAACTGTAGCCTTTGTATCGCACAACAATTCTGCTCGCAAAACCACTGGAATTTTTGCTTCAGAACTTGATTCACTTTTGCACTTGTGCGTCACTTATTTCAACAGTAATACTTTGATTATTTATAGAGGCCGTTTGTTGAGTCCATGATACAATTCGTATCTAACTCTTCCTTGGTAGACGAGTTTGATTGTAACTCAACTTCCTTCCTCTATTTCTGTCCTAGCTGAAATCAACTTCTATCTTCTCTTATCAATTTGCAACCTTTTCGTATTAGGAGACATTCTCTTAGTTCTTTGATACTTAGCAATCACTGATATCTCCTAGACTTGTACGATTTGTGATCCAACTGCTTCATTCAGAAGTGTATGCTATGATGGACCTGGTTCAACTGAACACCTTTTGTCAATCTTCAAAACCCATTGAGTGATATGGGCCAACAAATCCCCCCTTTTTGATGATGACAAACTTTGTGCATTTATCCTGTATACACATCCAACACCTTGTATTTTTGTGAGTATTAATCATCAAGAACCAGGTACATTAGGTTATAAATATCACTTTGAATATTTTTTAACAATACAGCACATCTTCCCCCTTTTGGCATCATCGAAAAGGTGCAAAATTATACTTACCAGTAATTAATTCTTACTCATGGCCAATTTAGACAACTGCAGGTGCAAACATGATTAATCAATATAAGAAACCAATCATGTAAGCTAAATCATAAATAGAGACATTTGTCAAAACACCAAGCTTTCATTTAATTAACATGGTTGATCAACACCAAAACAGATTAAATCAAAAACAACCAAAACATGAGTACGACAGAATTAAAAACTGAAACAAACAACTAGATACAGTCCCGAAGTGGGCACTTGATAGAATTGGAGGGGGTAGTTCTGGAAATTCCTAAGTTTGGGGTGGTGCAGAAGAGGCAGGATTCTTGGTTTGGAGAAGAGACAACATTTGGTGTAAGACACCCTCATTTTTCTCCTTCTCCTTGGCTAATTTAGCTTTGAGAGCATCACGCTCACCTTCTACCTCAACTAAGCGAGTCTTCAGGCGAAGGATCTCCATATCCTTTTGCTCACTTTCTTGCACCAAAGTACAGACCTTGTTGTTGACCGGTTGCTTCCGAGATGAACCAGGTTCATCTGCCGGGGCATTGACAATGTAATCACATGACACCAAAGTGTCCTTCCCAAAGAAATCCTTAGCAGTAGCCATTTCAGCCTTCTTAGTGGGAACTCTAAAATGACCCAGAACTGCAGTAAGTATAAATCCATAAGGAATCGCATGGGCC
>ML288996.1:0-24826 GCA_005239495.1 Nicotiana undulata
ACAACATCAAGTATCACTTTTAATTCATAATTTAATCATAGTACGGGGAATATTAGGAACATAACAAAATCTCATCACAATTGACTCACGGGCATACTTGACAGCAACGCATAGGCACTCGTCACCACGCCTATATGTTGGACATGAGTTGCACATAACAAATAAGACTCTATACCCCTCAAGCAGAGGTTAAGCCAAACACTTACCTCGGCTCCAAAATTGCAAGTCAAGCCTCGATCACATCCTTTCCTTTAGAACCCGACTCTGGAACGGTATTATCTAGACATAATCAACCCAAGTACATCAACATCAAGTATCACTTGCAAACGCTACTCAAAAGAGCACTTTTTGAAGGTTATCAAACAACTTCTTTCACAGCGGAGAAATCCTATATAGGAGGACTCCCGATATGCGTTTACTAAGATGTGTCGAGGCAGAGGAAGCAACAAAGTTGTTGGAGGAAATACATACATGCGTTCCTCATATGAACGGGTTTGTTCTAGCAAAGAAGATACTTCGGGCTGGTTATTTCTGGATGACCATGGAAACAGACTGCATCCAGTATGTCCACAAATGCCATCGATGTCAAATACATGGGGATATGATAAAGGTACCTCCCANTTCTGGTTGCCATTGACTATTTCACCAAATGGGTCGAAGCAGCATCGTACAAAGCAGTTACTAAGAAGGTCGTGGCCGATTTTGTCCGCGATCGCATTGTTTGTCGGTTTGGTATTCCAGAGTCAATCATCACCGATAATGGTTCCAATCTCAATAGTGATTTGATGAGAGTAATGTGTGAAGCCCTCAAAATCAAGCACAAGAATTCTACAGCATACAGACCTCAAATGAATGGAGCCGTTGAGGCTGCCAACAAGAACATCAAGAAGATACTGAGAAAGATGATAGAGAAGCACAAGTAGTGGCATGAGAAGCTGTCATTTGCCTTACTGGGGTATCTCACCACGGTTCGCACATCAACCGGGGCAACTCCTTACATGTTGGTATACGGTACAGAAGCCGTCATTCCTGCTGAAGTTGAAATTCCATCTTTGAGAATTATATAAGAAGCCAAGCTCAGCGACGCCGAATGGGTAAGAAGCCGCTATGAGCAATTGGCCCTCATAGACGGAAAAAGGATGAACGCGGTTTGTCATGGTCAGATATATCAAAATAGAATGACTAGAGCCTTCAACAAGAAAGTCAAACCAAGATGATTCACACCGGGGCAGCTGGTATTAAAGAAAAAATTTCCTCATCAATACGAAGCAAAAGGGAAATTCTCTCCCAATTGGCAAGGCCCGTACATGGTTCACCGAGTGCTAACAGGAGGAGCACTCATACTGGCAGAAATGGACGGAGAAATTTGGCCTAAACCAATCAACTCAGACGCAGTCAAGCGCTACTATGTGTAATTGTTATGCTTATATCAATGCTGTAAATTGAATTACGCCTGACCTGATTCCCGTTTAAGAGGAGATACGTAGGCAGCCCTATGGGTTCGGTCATATTTTAATAAAATTTTCATTTCCCCCACGAATGGAAACTGGGGCAGAATTTTGAGGAGGGACCTCAAAATTCCGAAGCAAGTTCAACCAAACACCGCAGCAGTAACAACTAGAAGCCTTCACCCATCAAATTGGGGAAAAATGTTGAGGAGGACCCTCAAATCTTCGCAGCAAGAGGCGTTGTAATGTCTCGAACCGCATCATGGTCGTCGGTTCATCCGAAGAAAATTATTTTTTATTATATGTTATATCATATTTTTATAAAAGCATGCATATTTATTTCTTAAAAACAGCTTGTCTTAGCAACGCTACCCCTGTGGTACAAACAAAGCCATCATCATCAAGCAGATAGGCCGATCCGAGCCAGCAGGGATACGAACTAACCCTCTCCCCTAATGGAACTCACGATTTTTCTTTGGATGCAGGCACAAATACGGCAAAGCCCAAGACATCTCATTATCCCCAAAAGACGCATGTTTCTCAAGGATACGCTCTCGAGCTCATCGCACATGCCAACGCTTACTATTATCATCATTGCAAATGATACTTCATTCACAACAATCACACTTCATCATCAGCTAAGAACTCTTACTATCATTTTATTTTCTGCACTACATAAGGCTGCCATTCTGCCTTCCGAGACTAAGCTCAGTCTCCGTCTGGATGAGGTTAAGCTCTACCTACATCTGCATTCGCATCTGCAAAAGGCTACCTTTCTGCCTCTCGAGACTAAGCTCTGTCTCCATCTGCATGAGGTTAAGCTCTACCTCCATTTGCATTCGCATCTTTGCATCAGGCTACCTTTCTGCCTCTCGAGACTAAGATCTATCTCCGTCTGCATGAGGTTAAGCTCTACCTCCATTTGCATTCGCATCTCTGCATAAGGCTACCATTCTGCCTTCCGAGACTAAGCTTTGTCTCCGTCTGCATGAGGTTAAGCTCTACCTCCATCTGCATTCGCATCTGCATAAGGCTACCTATTCTGCCTTCCGAGGTTAAGCGCTACCTCCCCTGCATTTTATTTCCTGCATTGCATAAGGCTATCATTCCGCCTTCCGAGGTTCTATGCCACCTCTCTCCGCATCTTATTGCACTACGCTAAGCTCATTTATACCTTTTTCAAAGCAATCACCTTATTTATTTACGCCTTATTTCGGGCTAAGCTCTGCCCACTTTCTTTTCGCAAATCGCAAGACTAACCTCTGTGGTGCCAACATCATATTACTGCATTCTTTATGGGCTGAAATATCGCCAACTTGTCCAAAGGCGTCATCGTTCAGAGGCACCATCCTCATGTCCTGAGAAAATCATTTCATAGCCTGCGGATCTCTTATATTCAACTTGCATATAATTATTCAAAGGCATCATCGTTCAGAGGCACCATCCTCATGGCCCGAGAACATCATTTCATAGCCTGCGAATCCTGCGCTGAGCGATTCATGGCCCAGGACATCATCCTGATGGTCCAAAGATAGCATTCATTGTCCGACGGGAACTTGCATCATGTTATGCACAATATACGCTTGTTCTCTATCTGCAGATAACCCGGCCGGAACAGCCAACCATCACATAACTACTCATTTGTTTTAAGGACTAATTACTGCAAATATGCTGCCACCATTACTTGTCCTCAATCCCTTTCCCCTATTTGTGTTTGCTTTCTTGAATTCTGCATACCTGCTGAGTTGTGACCATTCTATTGCTTCCTTTTCAAACTGTTTTTAGTATCCTCTAAGCCAGGTTATTTCAAAACTCCCTTTCAAACTCAACTCTTTTTAACTACTCCTTCCTGCACTTCACACTACTCTTAGACCTTTAGGTTCCACCCCCTCAGTGTGAGCATTGCTTAGGGACCTTCAGTTCCCTCTTAACTTTGACACACTGAGGTAGGTAATTCTACACTGCACCTATCTCAACTTTGGCAATTGCTGGGTGCTGGTATTGGCCAGGGCCCTCACAACGACCTTTTGGAGCTTTGCCGCACCCAGGCTATGTAAGGCTGTGAAGCTCGAAAGGGGTGAGGCTGGAAGGTTGGGCCTGTTTGAAGGCTCTCTATAGAATAACTTCTTATTTTTCTCTTTGCAATTACTGTAATTCATTTGCTATGGTCTGTAATAATTTGTAAACAAACGATTGGGACTGGATAGTGAATATGGGAGGGAATTATGCATGTTTGGTGTAGTATGGGTAGAAATCATGACTAGGCTTTATTTCCCTATGTGCGCAATAGTATCATGCTTAGGACATGCATACCATACATTAAAATCATGCTTAGGTGCTTCATTTCAACATATCTATTATATTCACGCCATCTGACACCATGTTCCTAGTATAACTAAATGAGTAACAAAAGGCTATCATAATGTATTGCTCATGCATTTTGTAAACATGACATATAGAAACCATGTCTTAAGGTGATAATTTATGCATTAGATATCCTTCCCTTAGGACTTCTTGTTTATCATAACTTGAGCGCCTAGTTAACATGATCTAATACTCCCATAAAATATGTTTAATCTACTTGAAACAATTTCCTACAAACAGGTATCTATTTAAATCAGAATCCAAACATGCATGCTCACCCTCTTAAAATAAGTAGGCAACGCATACAACGCCTAGGCAAACTTTAGTCCTGATACGCATTAAATCAAATCAATTATGTTCCACTAGTTTAATCAGTTCTCTTTAAACATTTTGAACCCTACTGCTCCCACTCCTGTTTTACCTCACTGAAGTGCATTTTACTTTTACTAAAACTCCTGCTCTATTTTAAACAGTCTCTAAGTTGTGCATCTATCTTCTTTTACTGATCTTACTGATTCCCATTCTATTATGTTTTCAAACTACTGGGATTTCAAAAGATGCCTCATTCTGCTCAAAATCGCGCCATTTCGAATCCTTGCTTTTTATGTCTTTAAAGTCACTATATTTTGATACCATCTCACTACTTCTTTTACTACAGTTCTTTGAAAACTGATAATTATTATTCGGCCTTATGATGTTTATGTACTATAGAGGCTTGTAGACATATTTCATGTACGTAAAAGATTGTTTGGCCTTGTCGACCTATGTTCAGTGTACGAGTGATCATGTGAGCCTTATAGGTCCGTATGTCACATGTATAAGTTTCTATATCATGTTAAGTCGTCATATATCTAGCATTTCCTTATGTTTTATTTCGGTTACGTCATGATGACCCTATTGGCCCAATTACCCATGATAGTATGATAAGAAAGATATGTTATGTTGGTACTCGGTTGAGTAAGGTACCGGGTTCCCGTCGCGGCCCATAGGTTGGGTCGTGACATACCCGTTCGGTGCGCGTTCCTGATACTTGACCGAGATTCCACGGTGAGCTGCCCCTTATGATGTCGTTCAGCAGCGTGTTGGAGTCTCTCTTTTTGTTATTTACTGTCTATTCTATTTCAGGCAGTAGGATAGTTATATTTTATACATTCTACTAGATGCCCACATACTTGTGACGCTAGTTCCTGGCACACACATTAGTAGACTATTATTTTGGGTTGTAATCCTAAAATCATGACCTCTTTTATTCACTTCAGTTTAAATTGCCTTAATCATTCGTTATTTATCGCATTCTATAATTTAAGTTAAGTAGATGTTTGGGATGTTTAGTAAAATAAATTAGAACTCACTAGTTGATTAGCGTTGGCTTGCCTAGCATCAGTTTTAGGCGCCATCGCGACCTATAATGGAAATTGGGTCGTGAAAACATGGTATCAAAGCCCTAGGTTCACGTAGGTCTCACAAGTGATGGGCTGGCCTAATAGGGTCTTACGGATCGGTATGGAGACGTCTCTACTCTTTATTCATCTTCTATCGTGTAGTTGATGGTGTACTAAATTTCCTTCTCTATTCTCTCACAGATGGTGAGGACGCGTACGACTGACGTTCCAAACCCGGGAGGAGCTTCTCTCCCTGTTGCTAGAGGTCGAGGTAGAGACCGGGGGAGGGAACCGACCTGAGGTAGGGGACGAGGCGTCCCAGAGCTGCCCCAGTTGCACCACCAGCGGATATAGCAGAGGATCCTATAGTTGCGGATCAGGGCGAGTTACCCGCAGTAGAGCCTTCCCTGGTGGATTTCATGACGGCGTCGGGCTTTCAGGAGGTTATGGTTCATATGATGCGGTTCATGGATACTATGACTCAGGCTGGTTTATTTCCAGCGGACCCGGCCACATCTCAGGCGGGAGGGGGGGCACAGACCCCTACTGCCAAGGCTCCTGGACATGCATCTGCGGTATATCAGACTCTGAGTGCACTACCCGCGGATGGGGCCCAGCCAGTTATAGTAGTAGCACCTGAGCCCAGACCAGCTGCGAACGATGATTCGCAGAAGTTATTTGATAGATGGACTAGGCTACACCCTCCTGTCTTTGGAGGTGAGCGTAATGAGGATGCTCAGGATTTCATTGATAGGTGCAGGCACAGACTGCACAACATGAGGATACTGGAGTCTCATAGAGTTGACTTCACTACTTTTCAGCTGGAGGGCAGGGACTGTAGATGGTGGAAGTCTTATGTTCTTGGCAAACCAGCGGGTTCTCCTCCCATTACTTGAGGCTAGTTCACACAGCTTATCTTGGATAGGTACATTCCGCACTCTGAGAGGGAAGAGTTGCGGTATTAGTTTGAGAATCTTGAGCATGGTCAGATGTCGGTGACCGATTATGAGGCGAGGTTCTCCGAGTTGTCCCGCCATGCACTTATGATACTTCCTGCTGACGCAGAGAGAGTGCAAAGGTTTGTTGCAGGGTTGCACTCTGGTATTAGGGCCAACATGGCCCGAGAGGTTGAGATGGGGACCCCTTATCAGCTGGTAAAGGAGATTTCTCAAGGGATTGAGGGCTACCATTTGAGAGGTAGAGAGCAGACGCATAACGACAAGAGGGCCTGATTCTCTAGAGAGTTTAGAGGTGCCCCTGCTAGGCCTTGAGGCCAGTTTGGAGGGGCCAGCCCTGCAGGGCCCCATATTCAGCACCCCCACCACCTCCTCGAGGTGCTCTAGTGAGGCCTTATTTCAGTGCGATGTCGGAGAGTTCTTACCGCCCGCCAGCTATTCAGGGTTCCTCCGGCGGGTATTCTGGTCATCAGGGTTCTTCCAGTGCTTATTTCATTGCCATGCTAGAGAGTTCATATCGTCCACCAGCCATTCAGAGTTCCTCTAGTGGGTATTCAGGCCATCGGGGCTAGTCTTCAGGGAAACAGTTATGGTTCCGAGAGGTTGTTACGAGTGTGGAGATTCGGGTCACATGAAGAGGACTTGCCCCAGACTTCGGGAAAGGCAATGCAGTAAGATCATCAACCCATGATTACCGCACCGGCTGTCCGGCCGCCTAGAGGTGGAGGACAGGTTGGTAGGGGTCGTCCTAGAGGTGGAGGCCAACCAGTCGGCGCTCCAGCTAGATTCTATGCTTTTCCGGCCAGACCCGATGCATTGGCCTCAGATGCCGTGGGGATGCTTCAGTATTATTTGATCCAGGGTCTACCTATTCATAAGTATCATCTTTGTTTTCTCATTTCCTGGATATTCCTCGTGAGTCTTTGGGTACTCCTATTTATGTGTCCACTCCTGTGGGTGACTCTATGGTTGTGGATCAAATCTATCGGTCTTGCATGGTTACATTATGTGGTTTCGAGACTAGAGCGGATCTCCCGTTACTTGATATGACCGACTTTGAGGTCATCCTGGGCATGGACTGGTTATCCCCATATCACGCCATCCTAGATTGCCATGCCAAGACTATTACTTTAGCAAAGCCCGAGTTGCCGAGATTGGAGTAGAGGGGTTCCTCAGTTAGTACAGCTAGTCGGGTTAATTCTTTTCTAAAGGCTCAACGTATGGTCGAGAAGGGTTGTTTGGCGTATCAAGCTTATGTACGGGACACCACCACAGAGTCTCCGATGATTGATTCAGTGACAGTAGTCCGGGAGTTCTTCGATGTGTTCCCTTCTAACCTTCAAGGCATGCCGCCAGATCATGATACTGATTTTTGCATTGTCTTGGCTCCAGACACCCAGCCTATATCTATTCCACCATACCGTATGCTCCGAAAGAATTGAAAGAGTTGAAAGAAAAGCTTGAAGAGTTGTTAGCAAAGGGATTTATCAGACCGAGTGTATTACCTTGGGGTGCACCAGTGTTGTTTGTGAAGAAGAATGATGGGACTATACGGATGTGCATAGACTACCATCAGGTGAACAAAGTTACCATCAAGAACAAGTACCGGTTGTCGCGCATCGATGATTTGTTTGACTAGTTGCAGGGTGCTAGGGTATTTTCTAAGATTGACTTGATATCGGGGTACCATCAGCTGAAGATTCGGGACTCAGATGTTCCAAAGACTGCCTTCCGTACTAGATATGGTCATTATGAGTTTCTTGTGATTTCCTTTGGCTTGACTAATGCCCCAGCGGTGTTTATGTATTTTATGAACAGGGTGTTCAGGACTTATATTGATTCCTTTGTTGTTGTCTTCATTGATGACATCTTTATCTACTCACATAGCCCGGGGGAGCACGAACAGCATTTGAGAGTAGTGCTACAGACTTTAGGGGAAAAGAAGTTGTATGCTAAGTTCTCCAAGTGTAAGTTTTGGTTGGATTTTGTGGCATTCTTGGGGCATGTTGTATCATGAGGGGGTATTAAGGTGGTTCCAAGAAGATTGAGGCAGTTCAGGGTTGGCCTCGTCTTACTTCAGCGACCGAGATCGGGAGTTTCTTGGGGTTGGCAGGATATTATCGTTGGTTTGTGAAGGGCTTTTCATCCATTGCAGCACCTCTTACTAGATTGACCCAGAAGGGTGCCCCATTCTGATGGTCCAACGAGTGTGAGGCGAGCTTTCAGAAGCTCAAGACAGCTTTGACCACAACCCCACTTCTAGTGTTGCCTTCCAGTTAGGGGATGTATACAGTTTATTGCGGTGCTTCACGGGTTGGCTTGGGATGTGTATTGATGTAGAAGGGACGAGTTATTGCATATGCTTCGCGTCAGCTGAAGATTCATGAGAAGAACTACCCCGTGCACGATTTGGAGTTGGCAGCGATTGTTCATGCACTTAAGATTTGGACACATTACTTGTATGGGGTGTCTTGTGAGGTTTACACAGACCACCACAGTTTGCAGCACTTGTTCAAGTAGAGGGACCTCAATTTGAGGCAATATAGATGGCTGGAGTTACTAAAGGATTATGACATCACCATTCTTTATCATCCGGGCAAGGCAAATGTGGTCGCAAATACCTTAAGCAGGAAGGCAGAGAGTATGGGTAGCTTGGCATTCATTTCAGCGGAGGAGAGGACACTAGATTTGGACATTCAGTCCTTGGCTAACAGACTTGTGCGGCTGGACATTTTAGAGCCCAACCGAGTTCTTGCATGTGTTGTTGCTCAGTCTTCATTATTGGGGCAATCAAGGCTCGGAAGTTTGATGACCCTCATTTGGAAGTTCTCAAAGAGACGGTACTACAGGGTGGTGCCAGAGAGGTTTTTATTAGCGAGGATGGTATTCTGCGACTTCAGGGTCGCTTATGTGTTCCTATTGTTGATGTCCAACGGGAGAGGATTCTAGAGGAGGTACACAGTTCACGGTATTCAATTCATCCAGGTGCTATGAAGATGTATCGTGATCCGAGGCAACATTATTGGTGGCGGCGGATGAAGAAAGACATAGTGGAGTATGTAGCTAGGTGCCTAAATTTCCAGCAGGTTAAGTATGAGCACCAGAAGCCAGGAGGCCTACTCAAGTAGATGACTATACCTAAGTAATGGGAGTGCATCATTATGGACTTCGTAGTTGGGTTGCCACGGACTTTGCGAAGGTTCGATGCAATTTGGGTTATTGTTGACATGTTGACCAAGTCGGCACACTTCATTCCAGTAGCCACTACTTAAACTTCAGAGAGGTTGGCTGAGATTTACATTCGGAAGATAGTTCGGTTGCACAGTGTGCCTGTGTCCATCATATCAGATAGAGGTCCTCAGTTCACTTTGCATTTCTGGAGAGTCGTACTGAGTGAGTTGGGCACCCGTGTAGAGCTCATCACAGAATTCCAGTAACAGACCAGCGAGCAATCAGAGCGGACAGTTCAGATATTGGAGGAGATGCTCAGAGCATGTGTGATTGACTTTGGAGTGCAGTGGGATCAGTTCTTGCCCTTGGTCGAGTTTGCTTACAATAACAGTTATCAGTCCAGCATTGAGATGGCTTCATTTGAGGCTTTATATGGTCGGCGATGTCATTCTCCCATCGGATGGTTTGAGCCTGGGGAGGCTAAGTTATACATTACTGATTTGGTAAAGGATGCCTTGGAAAAGGTAAGGTTGATTCAGGAGAGACTTCACACGACACAGTCCAGATAGAAGAGTTACGCGGATCAGAAGGCGCGTGATGTATCATTTATGGTCGGCAAGAAAGTTCTCTTGAAAGTCTCATCGATGAAGGGTAATATGAGATTCGGGAAGAAGGGCAAGTTGAGCCCAAGGTTTATAGGTCCATTTGAGGTGTTTAGGCGAGTTGGGGAGGTTTCTTATGAGCTTGCCTTACCTCCAAGCCTATCAGGGGTTCATCCAGTTTTTCATGTATCTATGCTCCGGAGGTACCACACCGACTTAGCTCATGGACTTCAGTACCATTCAACTAGATGAGAGATTAGGCTACGAGGAACAGCCAATTGCTATTGTTGATAGGCAGGATCACCAGTTGAGGTCTAAGAGCGTTTCCGCAGTGAAGGTCCAGTGGAGGGGCCAACCAGCCGAGGAGGCGACTTGGGAGCCCGAGGAGGACATGCAGAGCAGATATCCACACTTGTTAAGCACTCCAAGTATGACTCTAGAACCGTTTGAGGACGAACGTTTGTTTAAGAGGTGGAGAATGTAACGACTCGACCGGTCGTTTTGCTTTCTAGAGCCACGTGTCCTTAAATAATACTTCCCCTACTTGCTTTTAATGATTTATGACTTGCGGGGATGGTTGGTTTGGGATTTGAAAGAGTTCGGGTTAGAATCGAAACACTTGGTTCCTTAAGGTTGGCTTAAAAGGCCAAGTTTGAATTCGATCAATATTTTGAGTAAACGACCTCGTTATTGGGATTTGACGGTTCCAATAGGTTCGTATGATGATTTGGACTTGGGCGTATGTTCGGAGCGGGTTTCGGATGACCCGGGAGTGTTACGGCGCTAAATAGTGAAAGTTGGATTCTTGAAGGTTTGGAAGTTCTATAAATGTGGTTTGGAACACGTTTTTGTGATATCGAGGTCTAAAGGGAATTTTGAGACCGGGAATTGTTCCGCAATGTCATTCAAGACTTGCACGCAAAATTTGGTATCATTCCAAGTAGTATAAGTACGTTTTGGCACGTTGGAAGAAGATTGAAGAACTTGAAGTTCATAAATTGGATTCAATTGGTTTTAGAGTATGATTCTTAGTTTTTGATGTTATTTCAGTGTTCCGATTGCACAAGCAAAGTTTGTATATTGTTGTTAGACTTGTGTGAGTATTCAGAATGGAGCCCTGAGTCTCGGTTGAGTGTCGGACGTGTGGAAGGGGTTGAAAACACACCAGATTTTGGGTGTTCTTGGCAACTGCTACAAATCTAGCATTTGCGATGAGGGCTTCGCAATTTCGAAGGAGCCCGAACCAGGCAGTGTTTGCATTTGCAACATATATGCCGCATTTTCGATCCTAGTAGAAGCTGCATTTGCAACCCTTTGGTCGCATTTGCGGTCATGACCCAAACCGACATTACGGGCATCCGATACCTTACTCAACCGAATACCAACATAACGTATTGTATCATGCTATCATAAGTAAATGAGACATAAAGGTTGTCGTAGGATAACTAGAATAAAACATGTAATACCAACTTATACATAAGACATACGGGACTATAAGACCAAAATAATTACTCGTACACTAAACATAGGCCAATAAGGCCATACAATCATTTACGTACATGACATATGTCTACAAGCCTCTAAGGTACATAACCGTCATAAGGCCGGGACAAGGCCCCGACATACCAATCAATATGTGTCCAATGCATACTGAACAAATAGGCGACTCCGGAGCAAATGGAGCACACCAACACCTTCCTCTGAGCTGATAGCTTGCTTGGAGGACTCTCAACCTGTCTATCGGGACCTGCGGGCTTGAAACGCAGCGTCCCCAGGAAAAAGGGATGTCAGTACAAATAATGTACTGAGTATGTAAGGAATGAAAATCAGTAAATAGTAGACATGAGAGAAACATGGAGTAAAAGACTCGACATGTAAGTATGAATAGCTCTGTGAATCCTTTAATATTTAAAATGTCATGCATATGCATATAAATTCCATACCATGCATGGGTATATGCATTCATAACATCATCAAGCCTCTGAGGGCATCACATCATATCATCTCGACCACTATGGGAAAATCATCAACGAATACCATCTGATCAGGTGGTGATGCGTATATAACGTCGTAGCCTTTTCTCATATCCCATATACATATATTATACATATATACGCGTATATAACGACATTTGGTCATGGGTAAATGTAAATGAATGCAATGTATGAGAAGTACGTCAATAAAATCTTTCGGAGTTTCATAAAACCATGATGCCTTTGATTAATATCACGAAATAAAATTTATCAACTTACGTATTTTCTGCGACCCATGAACAAATGATAGAATAATATGACACATGGGGAATCAAGAACATAAGCATCTCTAATATTTCTATGAATAGAGTCATGTATGGAAATTGTAAATTTGCTCATTTTGTTTGTGTCGTATGGATCATGACAAACGAAATAAGGAATAGCCTTAACATACCTGAGCCGATTCTCCGAAAAATCCCTCTAACACACGACAATCGCGACAATACACGTGATGGCAAGACCGGAGTAGGAAAAATCCTTATGATATTCTTGAGAAAGATTGAACTATACTCCCTTAAATTTGCAAGATCTCACGTTGCTTTTAATTGTTGAAGATCCTATCTTGCATATGACTTACGTTTGAGACTTATGTTTGTAACATACAAACATTTATGTTTGAATGCATATAAGAATGGATTTGTGACTTATATCTCTTAAGAATGGATATGACTCATGTTATATATGTCTTTCTTTATTAAATGGAAATTACACACATTCTTAAGACTTGCCACATAACATAGTGACTTATGAGTCACCATTCTTGTACACTTTATTATTAGTCATGTGGTACCTTGTATGGCACTAGTCCATAAATATCGGGTATTATAGCTCAGACCGTATTTTATTCCAAATTGACAAACTTCGACGAAACTCATTTTCTTCGAACCCTTTCACCTTCACGAATTTACTTATCACTTGTTTGAAATAGCGTAATACTTATAATCCCAAAATAATCTCATTACCGAACTTACGTCGATTAACTTACGACAAAATTTTAACGTACGGGAATACGGGATGTAACATCTCATTTTCGAGCTTTCATCAATTTACTTATGGGCGTACTTCTATGTACGAAAATGTGAGGTGTAACATCATTCCCCCCTTTGGAACATTCGTTCTCGAATGTTGGTTGATGCACTTATCATTTTCATAACCTATGTCTTCTGAATACTTTAGTACCCCTCTTTCCATCTAGGCAAGTGTTCTGTGAATGGATCCCAAAGGCCAGTACATTCCCCCATTTAGGCCTCTTTCTCTCACCACGACTTGTGGTCGGAATTCGTCCAATCTCGCAATTGTTGCTACCATTAGTCATAGATCCGTTTATCCATCCGTATAACATTACTACCATAACTCCTACTTTGATTTATTGTTACTGAGGTCTGCTACCGAACTCCAGGTTATTTTTGTTGCTTATCCCATGATAACAACACGATAAGGGTCCGAGAACTACTAAAAAAATCAATAAACATGCGAAAGCTAAAAGAAAAATAAAGAAACAAAAAAAAGACGGAAAATTAAAGATAGATTGAATTCAAGAAATCCTTATTGAATTCAAGAAGTCTATTCTTGAAGTTGAATCCTAACAACAACAATTAGCTAACAAAGAACTAATCGCCTTTGGTAGAGACTTAAAAACAAGAAATAGATTGTGAAACCCGAACCTTTAGAATAACAAGAACAACAATAATCCTAAACTTATCACCTTTATTTAATACCTAGAAGTGATCTAATATTTTGAAAAGGGTTTAATCTTACCACCTTAAGTTGAGTCTTGAAGGTTGAAGAATAAACCCAAGAGCCACACACAAGAGTGCAAGAAAACTCTCATAATTTTTATTGATATTGTCTATAATAATTTCCGTCTAAAAATAAAGAATACAAGATATATATAGGGGTCACGAAATTCCACCTAAAAATAAAGAAATAAAGTCCTAAACTACTTTGGACAACAAGTCCAACTATCTTAGCAAAAGGAAAATACTAGGAAGCAAAAACCAAGTCATTCTTGGAAAGTAATTCCAAAAATCTTAGTAAAAGGAGAACATAACCTTAACTAAATAGGAAAGCAATAAATATAGTCCCATAATTTATGGAAATAAGTCTCAAACAAATCTTGGATAGAATCTTGAAAATCTTCAAGGAAATTTGCAAGCAATTTGGCACCAACTTCACTCAACATCTAGCTACCCTTATTGAAAATCAAGTAAGTCCTTTTTATGATATAAATTGTGGCTTTATGTAGGACTTCATGGGCTGCAAGTTTGGACACATTTTAGGTGCCAAATTGGTCCAACAGTGGCCTGATTTGGACCTTCTTTAGAGGATATTTCTTGGGATCTAATCCATCTCTTCTTGGACACGAATTTGGGCCATAAAATAATTATAACACCTAGATAACTCATATCCTTTATCCTTAAGCACTTCCTACAACCTAACAACTTCTTTGATCGCTCCTGAAGTCCAATGACCTTGTTTTGCTACTTTTTAGCTTGAGATCTTTTTAAAGGCCCTCTTTGAGATTCCAAAACTTCATCCTTATCGTTGAATATATTTGAGCTTCCTAGGATGCTATCATTCCCCTCTTCTTGAAGAAAATTCATCCTCGAATTTCGACCTTGCAAGAAAACAAAGACAGGCACTATTAAATGTCATCCACTAATCTTTAAAAACGGTAAGAATAAAACAAGATAGTGACCATGTTTCCACTTAGTCCAATTAAGCCTAATAGGTATAAATACTCCTTTATAAAGAATATGGACATCATCATCCCAACAAAATTTATGCCTACTTAGATTTGTCCAATAAAAACCTATCTCAAATGCACTATATAATGAAATTTGCAGTGCGATCTTATCAATAAGGTAGTCCAAACATGTGCAGGCTAAAGAAATTACAAAATATTGGTCATGCATCCATTTAACACAATTATCTCTGTCACGTGTATCAAATAAGATACTTTTATGATATAGACAAGTATCAACTATAAATCCTATGGATTCTTCTAAACGTTATTCAAAGAAACACATAAATTCTCAGAAAGGTCAGAAGAACTCATGAATTCCAAAATAATATTTTTAATACATTCAAGCTCACGATTATAACTTTCCCCAATAATATATTCTACATCAATGGATTCTACATAATTGCTCAAACTATCACAAAACGAGTCATAGATAGGTTCATGAAAGAGTATTTGATCACTAATATCACAATAATCATGCATATCCTCTTTACTAGAAGCAAGCACTTTTAAAGGCTCACAATCAACATGACTAGGGGAATGACTTCCCATCGAACAAAAAAACTCACACTCTAGAAATTTATCACATGAATACTCATTAGGCACTTGAATAAGAGAATAAAGAACATTTAACTCATTAGCAAGCCTCTTCTCATAAATTTCATGCCTCCTTCCACCAAGTTGGAATGCATATCATGTATCTCATACTCAATTTCAAAAGTAAGAAAATTACTCTTGCACTTGAAATTAGATATTATAGTTAATGACTTGATATGCATCAATATATCATCATCCACAAAAATTATAAAGTCACCAACATAAGACATAAGAGTATAGTTCATTACCTCCAAAAATACCTTAGGTGTTCTAGAAAGGCCAAGAATGTGAATAAACCAATTATACATACCATACTTAGACTTATTTATTAAGGGAACAACATCACCTTTTATTCTTTTATGCATTGTCTCTAACTTAGAAAGGCCTTTAAAGAACTCCATGTTGTAAACCTGTAAATAAGGATCACAAAAGACAAAAGGTTCAACAACAAAGAAATTAACCAAGCTTTTATCTTCCACCATCCAACAAGAATTGATTTTGCATAATTCATGTTGGAATCTGATTGGATCCTTTGCTATCATCTCTTGTGCCTCCTTCCCCTTTTAAAAGTTCTTTCCACATATGGCTGCACAAAATCACAAGAACTAAAACAAGAAAGAGTTAACGGGTTAGGAAGTAAAGAAACTTTTTTCTTGCTTACACTTTTTTTGGATTTTATCACAAGACTAACTTTCTCCTCAACCTTATACCCTTCTCTCTCACCAAGATTTTCTTCTTTTACTTCACTCAAACCCTCTTGTTTCTCTACCTCACGGGTCTTTTCTATATCATGGTCGTCTCTCTTTTATTTCCTCTCAAGCTTACTCTTTTTCCCCCTTGACATCCCACTCTTTTCAGTCAAGCTTACTCTCTTTTGTTCCTTTCTCACAGGATTTAGTGTTGCATCATGAGGCTTTCCTCAGAATTCGGGAGGAGCGTGAGGCTAAGGTTCGGGACCTCACTGAGAAAAGTTACTCCTACAGGATTCTTAGCGAGAAGCTTCAAGCCGATTTAGTTGTGGCTTTGGAAGAGCACACTGATATGGCCGAGCATGTATTCCGAGTACTTCACGATAGTGAAGATGAATTGGAGATAACGACTAACAATCCAATTCTACAGGTCTGAAAGAGGCTCGAGCATATCGGACGGCTCTAGACGTAGGTAAATACGATACATGTTGAGCGGAAGAATTCAAAAAGAACATGGACATCCTAGCCTCGAAAAAAGAGACGTCCAAGCACAACTTGAGTCCGCCGAGACCCAGCTCCAAGCTGCAAGAAAGAAGGCCTTGTGCAGGCCGAGAGATCAAGGAGATTCAGTCTCAGTTGGATTTGGCCGCTTCTGATAAGGCAAGTTTGGCCAACGAACTCGAAGTGGCTAGATCCGAGGTGGCCGTGGGCAACACAAAAGCTTAAGTTTTATGACTTTGCTGAGGGTAGCCTTTAGAACCAGTTGTGAAAGAACTTTTACTTTTTCGAAGGCCTTTTTTTGTTACGGATTTCAGACGTCTCCGAGCCATGTTAAATTGGCCATAGACTTTTAGTTTGGGAGCTACCCATTGGGCTTATTTTCCTATTTATTCGGGCTTGTCCGGGATAATAGTCCCCGAGTGGGGTGTCTGTGGCCTTTAGAAAACGGGGAGTTGCCTATTAGGGTTTTTGCCCACAAGGCCCAATGACTTGGGCTTTTTGAGTTGGACGGCAGTCCCCGAGTGAGAGAGTGGTCGTTCGTATTCCAATTAAGTGTTGTCCTTGGGCTCGTTATTTTCAGAAGTACAAAGCTATTTTAAGAGATGTAAAGAGGAAAATTTTTTAAACATAAGATGTTTGCAAGGAAAGTACTTCTTTTTATTCTTGGTCAAAACAGTCATACATGCGTACATGTTTATGCCAGGGCTCGAACAATCTACGTGGGCATGGTTCTTTTTGACCGTTTGGACCTTACAATAAATCCTATCTATCGAAACCCTCTTTTTATGAAGTAGTTTCCTCGCTAGAGTTGACATTCGAAGATAACTCATATACAAGGGTACCCCCCCCCCCTCGGTATTCGAGGTTGATTGCAAAGGAACCTCGTATATTGTTGAATTGATCTTCGATTCCGATTTGTAATCGAACTTGATTCTAAGTTAGTTAGCACGATTCATTGTTGCCTCGTTAAAAACCTTGCCGAAAAACCCATTTGGGATAAAACTGGTCTAAGGGAAAAAGAGTGCAACACATGCTTTCAGACCTAAAAACTTCGTTCCGTTCGCCGAAAAATCCATCGTCATTTCTTTGTTGATCACCTGCAAGTGTTAGTCTGAAATTCAAAGGAAAAAGAAAGGGGTCGTACTATTACACCCCATGTTTTTGTACGTGGAAGTACGCCATAAATAAATTGATGAAAGCTCGGAAATGAGATGTTACATCCCGCATTTTTGTACATTAAAGTTTCGTCATAAGTTAACCAACGTAAGTTTGGGAATGAGATTATTTTGGGATTATAAGTATTATGTTATTTCAAAGAAGTGATAAGTAAATTCGTGAAGGTGAGAGGTTAAGAAAATCGAAGAAAGTGAGTTTCGCCGAAGTTTGGCCATACGGTCTAAGCTATAATGCCCCGTATTTATGGGCTAGTTCCATACAAGGTACCACATGACCATGATTATAAGATGTATAAAGTGTGTTGTGTTAAAAGTGAGTAGTATTTTGTTAACTTGAGATAATTCTTAATTATGTGGATAATTGGTTAATTATTGGTTTAATGGGAGATTAACCATATAATTAGGGATTTGTATCCAATCCCCCCCCCCCCCCCCCCCCCCCCCCCCGGTGGCAGCAAGTGGAGATAGGTCTAATAGTGACTCTTTACTTTAGGCAATTAATTAAAAGGACACATGGACAACACTCATATCCATAGGAGGGCAATTTATATTAGTCTTACACTTGTCTTCAGTTAACATCAAAAATTCATTTGGAGGGAATTTTCAAACATGACTCCATATGGTAATAGCAATGGGGGTTCTTGGTTTAGCAGAGGAATTCATACGAAATTATACTGTGTAATCGCAACGGAATTTTGCGATTCTAAGAGAGCACGATACAATCTTTCTCAAGAATATCATATGGATTTTTCCCTACTTCGATCTGCCATTACGTGTTGTCACAATCAACAAGTGTTAAAGGGATTGTCAAGAGAATCGTTACAGGTATGTTAAGGCTATCCCTTCTTTCTTTTTGGCATGATCTATACGAAACGAGCAAACGCACAACTTCCATAATTGACTATATTCATAAAAATAATAGGGGTGTCTATAATCTTGATTCCCCATGTGAATTATTATTATATCTTTTGTTCATGGGTCTCAGAAAAATACATATTTGATAAAGTTTATCCGACATGCATATTATTTTTATGACATTTCGAGAAATCTTATTAATGTATTACTTATGCATTTCATGCATTTATACATGTACATTGACCCATGACCAGATGGCGTTATATATATATAACGTTGACGCACCACCACCTGACCAACTGGATACGTTGATGATTTTCCCACAGTGGCCGAAATGATATGGTGGGATGCCCTCAGAGGCTTGATGATGTTATGAACGCATATACCTATGCATGGTATGACATTTATACGCATATGCATGACATTATAAAAATGAAATGATTCACAGAGCTATGCAGACGTATATATCGAGTCTTTTAATCCATGTTTCTCTCATGTCTATTATTTACTTATTTTCATTCCTTACATACTCGGTACATTATTTGTACTGACGTCCCTTTTGCCTAGGGATGCTGCGTTTCATGCCCGCAGGTCTCGATAGTAGGTCGAGAGTCCTCCAAGTAGGTGATCAGCTCAGCGAAAGATGTTCGTGCACTCCATTTGCTCCGGAGTTGCTTGTTTGGTCAGTATGATTTAGATGTGTATTGTATGGTATAGGGGGGCTCTGTCCCGACCTTTATGAAAATTATGTATCCTTAGTGATTGTAGACAGATGTCATGTACGTAAAATATTGTATGGCCTTGTCGGCGTATGTTTAGTGTACGAGTGGTTATTTTGGTCTTAGAGGCCCATATGTCTTATGTATAAGTTGGTATTACATGTTGTATTCTACCTATTTCACGGCAACCTCTCCAGCTCAATTATCTATGATAGTATGATTCAAAAAGATACGTTATGTTGGTACTCGGTTGAGTAAGGTACCGGGTGCCCGTCGTGGCACATCAGTTTGGGTCGTGACACGTACCTTAGCGGTAGTACCGTTTTAGGTGAGATACGTTTCAGTTGCTCGGTAGTCGTTCTCCATTCATCGTTCCAAGCTTGTAGGACCCTTTGCCGGTGACCTCGAGAATATGGTTCGGTGCATCCTAGTTTGGACCCAATTTCCCCTAGTTCGAATTTCGGGTGTTGAGGGTGACTTTCGTTAGCACTAAGTCCCTGACGTTAAAATACCAAAGATTGGCTCTTCGATTGTAGTATCTCTCGATCCGTTGTTTTTGGGCGGCCATCGGACGAGGGCGGCTTCACGCCTTTCATCCAGTAATTCTAGGCTTGTATTCATGGCCTTGTCATTTGACTCCTTCGTTGCATATCGTAACCTGATACTCTGCTCTTCGACCTCGACCGGTATTAGAGATTTGGCGCCATAAACTAATGAGAACGGGGTAGCCCCGGTAATAGATTTCAATGTTGTGCGGCATGCCCAAAGAACTTTCGGTAGAATTTCCTTCTACTTTCCTTTGGCGTCGGTTAGCCTCTTCTTAAGATTTTGGATGATGGTTTTGTTGGTCGATTAGGCTTGCCGGTTCCCCTTAGGATGATAAGGTGTTGATAATATTCTTTTGATCTTGTGATCCTCGAGAAATTTGGTCCCTTTGATGCTGATGAACTGTTTTCCATTATCACACAAAATCTCGGAGGGCATCCCGAACCGACATATGATATGATCCCAAATAAAGACGATGACTTCCTTCTCCCTAACTTTCTCGAAGGCCTGTGCTTCATCCCACTTAAAAAATAATCAGTAATAAATAAAATAAATTGATCTTTACCTAGTGCCCATGGAAGAGGGCCAACGATGTCCATTTATGAATGGCCATGGTGATAAGACCGAATGGAGTAGTTCCCTGATAGCATCCTAGGAAGCTCAAATCTATTCAAGGAGAAGAATGAAGCTTTGGAATCTCAAAGAAGGCCTTTAACAAGATGTCAAGCTAAAGTGTTGTCAAACAAGGTCATTAGACATCAAGTGCAAGTAAATAAGTTGTTAATTGAGATGAAAAAGCTCAAGGATAAAGGATATGAATTGACTAGATATTACAATTGTTTTATGGCCCAAGTTTAGGTCCAATAAGAGGAGGATTGGATCCCAAGAGACATTCTTTGAAGAAGGTCCTAGTCAGTCAACTTCTGAACCAATTTGGCACCTAAAATGTGTCCAAACTTGCAGCCCATGAAGTCCTACATAAAGCCACGTTTTCATAGCATAAAAAGGACTTACTTGATGTCCAAGAAGGATACAATGGCCGTGCTAGATGTTGAGTGCAAGTTTGTGCCAAGTTGCTTGCAAATTTCCTTCAAGATTTTCAAGATTCTATCCAAGAATTGTTTGGGACTTATTTCCATATATTATGGGACTATATTTATTGCTTTCCTAGTTAGTTAAGGTTATGTTTTCCTTTTACTAAAAATTTTGGAATTACTTTCCAAGAATGACTTGGTTTATGCTTCCTAGTATTTTCATTTTCCTAAGGTAGTTGGACTTTATTTCCTTGTTTTTTAGGTACAATTTCGTGACCCCTCTCTATATAAAGGATGTCTTCTTTATTTTTAGACTTAGGTTATTATAGACAATATCAATAAAAATTGTGTGATTTTTCTTGCACTCTTGTGTGTGGCTACTCTTGGATTTATTCTTCAACCTTCAAGACTCAACTTAAGGGGGTAAGATTAAACCCCTTTCAAAATCTTAGATCACTTCTAGGTATTCAAGAAAGGTGATAAGTATAGGATTATTGTTGTTCTTGTTATTCTAAAGGGTCGGGTTTCACAATCTATCTCTTGTTTTTAAGTCTCTACCAAAGGCGATTAGTTCTTCGTTAGCTAATTGTTGTTATTAGGATTCAAATTCAAGAATAGATGTCTTGAATTCAAGAAAACTTTTTCAACATTTTTGGTAAACGAACCCGGACCCGTGATGTGACGGTCTCGGAGGGTCCGTAAGAAAATATGGGACTTGGGCGTATGCCCGGAATTGAATTTCGAGGTCCCAAGCCCGAGAAATTAATTTTTAAAGAAAATTGTTTTCAGAAAATAATAAAGGTTTTATGAAAATGAATAATTATGTGAAAACCGTATTACCGGGCTCCTATTATGGTTCCTGAGCCCGGAACAGGTTTATTATATGTTAGTTATCTGTGAAATTTGGTGTAAAACGGACTTGAAATGACGTGATTCGGATTAAAATTGGAAAAGTTGAGTTTTATGATGTTTTAAGAAAATTCTAAGAGTTTCGAGGTTTAATTCGATGAATGTTATGATATTTTAATGATTTAAAAGCTTGAACAAGTCCGTAGGATGTTTTGGGAGTCGTGTGTGTTTTTGGTTTTGAGCCTCGAGGGCTCGGGTGAGTTTCGGGTAGCTAACAGGGTGTGAAAACATGAAAAATCTGGTGTTTTTATCTCAGATGCTGGTGTCAGGGAATTTAACACTATGCGAACGCATTGATAGCCATGCGAACGCATAGCACACGTGGGGAGGGGGCTGGGATTACTCTGTGTGAACGCACAGACTTGCTCGCGAACGCACAGGCCAGGGAGCTTAAGCCTATGCGAACGCGGCTAGTCCGGTGCGAACGCACTGCATGTTAAGGGAGCTGGGGTGGGGAGCCACTTTGCTCTGTGCGAACGCGGCTCTGGGCTCGCGAACATAGGCCTGGGGAAATAATCCTGTGCGAACGCGGCTCAGTGCACGCGAACGCATAGAGTATTTTGCCCAGGTATTTTTTTTAAGTCCAAAACAGACCCATTACGGATTACTCCCATCTTTCACTTCCTCCTTCTTCCCCAAACCCCCATAGTCAAAATTCAAGCTTCCAACCTCCATAGCTTCATAGGTATGTGTACTTAACTTCGTTTTCTTCCATTTTTCTTCAACAAACACTAGAATCTAGGCCTAAAATCCTAAAATTAATGTAGAAATTAGGGATTTTGGGTAGAGTTAGGTTTTTGGGAATTTTGGGTGATTCAACCTCAATTTGGGGTCGGATCTTGAAGCAAATCATATATTTGAACTCGTGGGGGTATGGGTGATCGGGTTTTGGTCCGAGCCTCGTGTTTGGACCAAGCGGGCCCAAGGTCGAATTTTGGTATTTTTGGAAGAATGATAGGAATTGTATAATTAGGCTATGGGACTAGGTTAATGAGTCATTATTGATATTATTGAGCTAATTATGCCTAGATATTATCGTTTCGGAGTCGGATTGTAAAGGAAAGGCGGTATTAGAGGCTTGACTTGCACTTTGGAGCTGAGGTAAGTGTTTGGCCTAACCTTAGCTTGAGGGATTAGGTATAGAGTCTTATTTGCTATGTGTAATTCATGTCCAACGTATAGGCGGGGTGACGAATGCCTATATGTTGCGGTCAAGCATGCCCGTGAGTCAATTGTGATGAATCATACCGTGTTCTTAATATTCTCTGTACTATGAGTAATTGGTGATTTAGAAGTGATACCTTGATGTTGTTTCATGACATGGGGAGTTATTATGTTATTTGTTTCAGCTGAGGCTTTTATTGTGAAATTGTATTTCTGATGCGAGGTTGGTTATAGTTGAGTCCCTTGCCGGGACGATAGAATTTTATTGAGTATTTCCATACACTTGAGACTTCTTATTGTTGATTTTCACATTATGTTGATCGTTATTATTTATCGCACGAGGAGACATGTCGTGCTTATTGCTTATTATTTATCACACGAGGTGACATGCCGTGTTGATCGTTTATTATTTATCGCACGATGTCGTGCTGATTGTTTGTTAGTTATCACACGAGGGGACATGCCGTGTTAATCGTTGAATATTTATTGCACGAGGGGACATTCTGTGCCGAGTGTTACTATTTATGCACGAGGGGACATTCTGTGCCGAGTGATTGCGAGATTATGCACGAGGGGACATGCCGTGCCTTTTGCTGTTCATTATCTGTCCTGAGACGTTCTCCTTCAGGTTCTACTGCACCCTTCGGTCAAGTAAACCAAGCTCACAGAAAAAAGGAAATCTTTTAGACCGATGTATCGTACTCTCTCGACCAGGTCATCATAAGAAAATACTGAAAAATCTTTCCAAAGTGAGAAGGATTTCCTGCTTTTATTATTTTTACACTTCAGTTAGTACCCTGTTCTATTGTGCTAGCATTTTGTTGCCCCCTTTACCCCCAGCATATTCTCCCCGTATCTGTTTTACTTGCTTATTTCCGTCGATATTTTCCTGTTATTATATAGAATTGCACAGGTACATATATTGTTGTCGGTCCTAGCCTCGTCACTACTTCGCCGAGGTTAGGCTCAGCACTTACTCAGTACCTGGGGTCGGTTGTACTGATGCTACACCTGCACTTCTTTATGTTGTGCATACTACGCAGCCGGACCCGGTGGTCACTGACGGTCGGAGCATTCCATCAGTTCATACAGGAGACATCGAGGTAGACCCGCAGACGTTCGTGGGCCTTGGCGTCACCTTCTTCCCTCAACTGTCTGCAATATTCTGTTCTATGGGGTGCCATGATACTTACACATTTGGTTGGGATTTCTCTGGGCTAGATCTGTCTGTCAAGGTCGAGGCCATCTAGTATCCTTGATGCGTCCGATAGCCGATACGATGGTGGACGCATCAACAATAAAGTTATATTCTGACAGTCGTGGTGCTCCTTTTGGCTCGGCATTCCTATCGAAACCATTCTTGCTCATGTGCCCTCGGGAGCTCTGGCCTCGATCATTTCTCCTTTCACCTCAAACAGGGTTGTGCCCAGGTCCGTTTCCTCTACGATCTCCATTATATGGCTGGTAGCGATCCTTTTTCGACCGTGGTTCTCGGTCGATGTCCTTTCTGACTCTGTCGACGGGCCTGATAGGATAAACAGACCCAAAAAGAGTTGGTCATCTTCAACTCTAATCTTCGATTGGTACCGATTATGCACGTCGTCCCAGGTAACAACTAGGTATTCAATCAAGTTCTGCTTCAACTGTTTTGAAGCCACTGAGCTTCGTATATTTAGTCCTTGAGTGAAAACTTGAATGACCCAATCATCAGCGACTGGTGGTAGATCCATCCGTTCCATTTGGAACCGAGACACGAACTCTCTAAGCAGCTCGTTATCTTTCTGCTTTACCTTGAAGAGGACCGACTTCCTAGTCTCGACCTTTATGGCTCCGGCGTATGCTTTATGATGTGCCAGAGAATTTCGGCACATTTAATATAGTGCTTAAATTATGGCTCGTTTCAAGAGCATTTACTCTTATTAATTATAGAATTTTGGT
>MDKH01119493.1:0-13605 GCA_005239495.1 Nicotiana undulata
TCCCCTCGTGCATAACAATAACATCACCCCTCTTCCTTACCAGAACGGTATAAATATCAATGGAAAGTGAATTTCAATATAATAGAAATGCAAGGCAAATAATGCTTAACGAGGGGGGTACACATCACTATTAAACACACAGTTGCCCGGCAAAGGTCTCAGCTATACCAATCTCAACAGAGTATTTTTGACAACAAATATCCAACCTCAATAACAATTTACGTCTCACTCTTTCACCACAACCAACAACATACTATTACAAATAATGACAATTTCATAATATAAAAGACATGGAAGATAAGCTACGATTACTATCACGTTAGACTCACGGTCATGCTAGACTCTCATCACATAGGTACTCGTCACTCTACCTATGCAACGAACATGCTTAACAAGTAAACACATAACAAACAATACCTATTCCCTCACCGAAGTTAGGCAAGTCACTTACCTCGAGTCCAAAATAGAGCGATCAACCCTCTAACACCGCCTTTCCTTTATAATCCGGCTCCGAAACGATATTATCTAGACATATTCAACTCAAGTATATCAATAACGACTCAATAACTCAAACCCATAGCCTAATTACCCATTTCTAATCATTCTTCCTAAAATTCCAAAATTTGACCCCGGGCCCACGTGGTCGAAACTCGAGGTTCGGACCAAAACCCGATGACCCATATCCCGACGATTAAGAATATACAATTTGTTTTAAGATTCGACCCCAAATTGGGGTTGAATCACCCAAAAATCCCAAAAACCCTACTCTACCTAAAATCCCTAATTCCTACTTTGATTCCATGTTTTTAGCCCTAGATTCTAGTGATTGATGAAGGAAAATGGTAGAGATTAGAGTTAGGATCACTTACCCAAGTTGCTATGGAAGAAAACTTGCTTGAGGATCGCCTATGGGGTCTTGGAGAGGAAGAAGATGGTGAAAAAGTGATAATTCCCGTAATAGTATTCTGTTTTGGACTTAATAAAATCACTGGGCGATTTTGTCCTCTGCGATCGCGGAAAAGGGGCTGCGATCGCAGAGCTTGAAGTTGTGCTACTATGCGATCGCGGAAAGGGGAGATGCGATCGCGGAAGGGAACGGACTAGGCGTTTGCGATCGCAGACAAGGCACGATCATAGAGAGATACTACCCAGCCCCCACCAGACTCCACGGACACGCTATGCGATCGCGGAAGGAGGAATGCGATCGCGGAGAGCATCTGGGCATAAGTCTGCGATCGCGGAGGCAAACTTGCGATCGCATAGAACAACAAATTGTTTCCCCCAATTAAGCCTATGCGATCGCGAATCAATAGCTATGATCGCAGTGAAGGAAACACCAGACACCATAAGTCTACAACATCACACCAGATTTTCTAACTTTTTACACCCCGTTAGCTACCCGAAACTCACCCGAGCCCTCGGGGCTCAAAACCAAAAACACACACGACTCCCGAAACATCATACGAACTTGTTCAAGCTTTTAAATCATCAAAATATCATCAAAAACACATAATTAAACCTCAAAATCCAATTAATCAAACTTAAGAACTTTAAAATTCTAGAATTCACTTCATTACGCCGAACCGGCCTAAACTGCTCGGAACGACTTCAAACTTTGCAGACAAGTTATAATTAACACCACGGAACTATTCCCGGTCTCGGAATCTCATTCGGACCTCGGGAACATAACACTACTTTCCAAGCCACATTTCTAGTTCTTTAAAACCTCAAAGTCTCATTTTTTATCCGAAACCACTCATTTCAAGTCCGTTTTACACCAAATTTCACAGATAAGTCACATATCATATAATAAACCTGTTCAGGGCTCCAGAACCATAATGCGGGCCCGGCAACACGGTTTTCACATAATTATTCATTTTCAAAATCCTTTATTATTTTCAGAAAACAATTTCCTTTAAAAATTCATTTCTCGGGCTTGGGACCTCGGAATTCAATTCCGAGCATATGCCCGAGTCCCATATTTTCCTACGGACCCTCCGGGGCCGTCGAATCACGGGTCCGGGTCCGTTTACCAGAAATGTTGACCAAAGTCAACTATATTCATTCATTAATTATCAAAACTCATTTTTATCAAATTTTCACATAATAGCTTCCCGGCTACACGCCCGGGCTGCGCACGCATATCGAGGTGAGACTAACGGAGGCTCCCAGAGCCTCAGAACACAGGTATAGCTTAAATTATGTAAGATGACCTTTTGGGTCATCACAAGCGTAGAACCTCGGAAGGCAGAATGACAGCCTTATGCAAGGAATAAAGTGCAGTGGGAGACAGTGCTTAGTCTCGGAAGGCAGAAAAATAGCCTTATGCAAATGGAGGTAAAGCTTAACCTCATGCAGATGGAGACAGAGCTTAGTCTCGGAAGGCAGAATATTAGCCTTATGCAAATGCAAGAAATAAAATGCAGGGAGACAACGCTTAGTCTCAGAAGGCAGAATGATAGCCTTATGCAGATGCAAGGAATAAAATGCAGGGAGACAGTGCTTAGTCTCGGAAGGCAGAAAGGTACGCTTATGCAAATGGAGGTAGAGCTTAACCTCATGCAGGTGGAGACAAAGCTTAGTCTCGGAAGGCAGAAAGGTAGCCTTATGAAAATGCAAGAAATAAAATTCAGGGAGACATCGCTTAGTCTCGGAAGGCAGAAAGGTAGCCTTATGCAAATGGAGGTAGAGCTTAACCTCATGCAGGTGGAGACAGAGCTTAGTCTCGGAAGGCAGAATATTAGCCTTATGCAAATGCAAGAAATAAAATGCAGGGAGACAACGCTTAGTCTCAGAAGGCAGAATGATAGCCTTATGCAGATGCAAGGAATAAAATGCAGGGAGACAGTGCTTAGTCTCGGAAGGCAGAAAGGTAGCCTTATGCAAATGGAGGTAGAGCTTAACCTCATGCAGGTGGAGACAGAGCTTAGTCTCGGAAGGCAGAAAAGTAGCCTTATGCAAATATGAAAAAAAAGGCGGAGAGACAATGCTTAGTCTTGGAAGGCAGAGATAGCCTTATGCAATGATGCGAATGTGGGAAGATAAAGTAACAGTAAGGGTTCTTAAGTGATGATAGATTATGGCGATATGATTGCTGTGAGTACAGAGCTGCTTGCGGTGATAGTAGATGTTGGCAATGCGGGACGGGTTTGAGAAGGTCTTGAGATGTCTTGAAAAGATAAAAATATACTTTCGATTTTCGCCGTCTTTATGCCTGCGTTCAAAGAAAAATCGTGAGTTTTGTAAAGGGGAAGGTTAGTTCGTATCCCCTACTGGCTTGATCCGGCCTGCTTGCTTGATGATGATGACTTTGCTTGTACCGCAGGGGTAGCGTTGCTAAAACAAACTGCCTTTTGAGAAAAAATAAATATGCATGATTTTGTAAAATATGATACGATATATAGAAAGCATAGTTTTTCTTTGGGATAAACCGACGACCGTGACGCGGTTCAAGACATTGCAACCTCCATTGCGGCGGAGATTTGAGAGTTCCTTCTCACCTTTGCCCCAGTTTGATGGGTGAAGACTTCTGGTTGTTACTGGTGCGGTGCTCGGCTGAACTTGCTTCGGAATTTTGAGGTCCCTCCTCAAAATTCTGCCCCAGTTTCCATTCGTGGGGAAAATGAAATTTTATTAGAATGTGACCGAACCCACAGGGCTGCCTACGTATCCCCTCTTAAACAGGAATCAGGTCAGGCGTAGTTCATTTTACAACATTGATAGAGCATAACAATTACACATAGTAGCGCTTGACTGCATCTGTATTTATTGGTTTTGGCCAAACTTCTCCATCCATTTCCGCCAGTATGAGTGCTCCTTCTGTTAGCTCTCGGTGAACCATGTATGGGTCTTGCCAATTGGGAGAGAATTTCCCTCTTGCTTCGTCTTGATGAGGAAAGATTTTCTTTAACACCAGCTTCCCCGGTGTGAATCGTCTTGGTTTGAATTTCTTGTTGAAGGCTCTGGTCATTCTGTTCTGATATAGCTGACCATGACAAATCGCGTTTATTCTCTTTCCGTCTATGAGGGCCAACTGCTCATATCGGCTTTTTACCCATTCTGCGTTGCTGAGTTCAGCTTCTTGTATAATTCTCAGGGATGGAATTTCAACTTCAGCAGGAATGACGGCTTCTGTGCCGTATACCAACATGTAAGGAGTTGCCCCGGTTGATGTGCGAACCGTGGTGCGATACCCCAACAGAGCGAATGATAAATTCTCATGCCATTGCTTATGTTTTTCTATAATCCTTCTTAATATCTTCTTGATGTTCTTGTTGGCAGCCTCGACGATTTCGTTCGTTTGAGGTGTGTATGCTGTAGAATTCTTATGCTTGATCTTGAAGGTTTCACACATTACTTTCATCAAATCACTGTTGAGATTGGAACCATTATCGGTGATGATTGACTCTGGAACTCTAAATCGAAAAACAACGCGGTCGCGGACAAAATCGACTACCACTTTCTTAGTAACTGCTTTATAGGATGCCCTTCGACCCATTTGGTGAAATAGTCAATAGAAACCAGAATGAACCTGTGTGCGTTGGAGGCGGCAGGCTCGATTGGTCCAATAATATCCATGCCCCAAGCGGCGAACGCCCAGGGTGAGCTTGTTGAATTAAGCTCACTAGGAGGTACCTTTATCATATTATCGTGTATTTGACACCGATAGCATTTGCGGACATACTGGATGCAGTCTGTTTCCATGGTTTTCATATTTTCCAGAGAAAAAACGTAAAATATCACACCAATGTAAGAGGATAAGCAGACATTAAAGAAAAAGTCAAAAATCAGATGGTTAGGGTTTCGTGAAAACCCGTAAAAGAGGGAAAATCCTCAAAGACGGCGTAGATGAGGCTGAAAAGTATGAAAGCTTACTCAGATGGTCGAGGTTTGGCCGAAAAATTGCAAGAGGCTCAACGGAGGCAAGCGGACTTCTCCAGGCCTGTTTTTGAAGAACCTAGTTGTTACTGAGCGAGTGAGAGGTGAATAGGTGACCACGAGGTGGTGAGGAACCATGGATGCCGGTGACAGAACCGGCCGGAGAGGGGAACAAACCCTCATCGGAGGGGAAGCTTCTAGAGAGCACTGAGAGAGATAGAGAGAAGGGAGAAGAACAGTTGCGAAGGAAAAGTGAAATGAAACGGGGGAGGGGTTAGGTTGGATGTTATTTTTGGTATGGGTTGATCTGGGCCGTTGATCATATTTGATCAACGGCTCAGATTAAGCCAGGGGTTGGTCCGGGTAAGAGGATGGTTTGGGCTGGTATCAATTGGGTCAGGGGGTTGGGTAATTGAGTCAGCCAAATGTGGCTAAAATTAAAATAGGAAGAGGCTAGTTGTGAAATACCCGATTTAATAGGATAGTTAATTAAGTTAAAAATAAGTATAGTTACAATAATTAGACAAGATTAAGAATATGAGGGACATAAATTCTAATTTTAAGGGTATAAAACGACTAATTAGGCTATGATTGCAAAACAATTGGAATTGCAATTAAATAGCACTCAATTGGCCAATTTATGAAATAATTGAATTTTAATAAATAAACAGTAATTATAAACGACATATTAAACTGGGGAATATTTTGGGATTTATTTAGAGCATGATTTATTAATTATTTAAATACGAAATACTGAATAAATATCGAAATAATTCAGATAAAAATATGTAAAAATTAAGAAAAATACTCATTATTGGTAAGAGTGATTTTGAATGTATATATACAAGTTTGGAAAATAATTTGAGGAAAAATTGGGTATCAACATAGTTCTAGATCCAACGACGAAATAAACCGACAGAGTTATTTGTTATAACAGACAAAAATATTCTGAATGGGCTCAATTGGGCAACGATTATGGGTAAGTGAGGCTGGGTAATGGATGGCGATCGGTTACATTTGAAATAATTGGAGGATATGAACATTGAGTGGAAATTGGAGCGAAGGTTGCTCCCTTTAGGATAACGGTTGCCTTCTAGATCACATGTAAACACAATATGTGCATATTCATTTAAACATGATGCAAATTCCCTTTGGACTATAGAGATTATCTTTGGATGGTGAGGATGACGTCCTTAGACCTTGATGTCCCCAACCATGAATTGCGCGGTAAGGGATTCGCAGGCCATGAAATGATGTTCTCAGGCTATGAAGATGGTGTCTCTGAACCATGATGCCTTTGGATAATTATGTGCAATGTTAAGAGATCCTCAGACCATGGCATGTTGTCTTCCGACTATGGGTATGATGCCTTCAGACTATGACGCCTTTGGACAAGTTGGCTATATATCAGCCCATGAGATGCAGAGACATGATGCCAGAGATAATAATAAGATAGAGCTTAGTCTTGCGTAGAGTTAAGGGCAGAGCTTAGCCCCGAGAGAAGAGAATAATGCTAGGTTTAGGATAGAGCAATATCTGTATTTATGCAAAGAGAGACAATGCTTAGTCTCGTGCAAGATTCGGAACAATGCTTAGTCCCATGCTAGGAGAAGGCAATGCTTAGCCTTATGCAAATAGGGAGGCATGGCTTAGCCTCATGCAAGATTTGGAACAGTTCTTAGTCCCATGCAAATGGAAGGCAATGCTTAGACTTATGCAGATATGGAGGCAGTGCTTAGCCTCATGCAGAGTTTGAGACAATTCTTAGTCTCATGCAAGGAGAAGGCAATGCTTAGCCTTATGAAAATAAAGAGGCGGGGCTTAGCCTCATGCAAATAGAGAGGCATGGCTTAGCCTCATGCAAATAGAGAGGCAAGTCTTAGCCTCATGCAGGATTTGAGATAGTGCTTAGTCTCGTGCAAATATACGAGTAGTAAGTAAGAGTGAAGTATTCTTAGCTGGAGATATACTTATGTCTGGCGGTTCTGTCGTTATGACGATACTTGTGATTATGACCTATTCCTGCATTCAAATAAAAATTATGAGTTTTGCGGGGGAGGTTGTCTGTGCCTTCATCTTCTTGCTTTGCTCCACTCTGCCCGAGGATCCTGTTCAAGTCACCCTGCGTAGCATTTGGCTAAAAATAAATTTTTTGAAAAGTATGCGTGTATGGTTTTCAAAACATAGTAATATGCAAATTAAGAAATCAATTAGATGGACCAGTGACTGTGACATTATCAGAGACATAGTGACTGTGACGTTATCAGAGACATAGTGACTGTGACGTTATCAGAGACATTGCAACCTCATTGCCATAGAATTTTGAGGTTCCTCCTCAAAATTCTGCCCTAGTTATCTAAACGATCTTTTGGCTGCATGCAGTGGCGCTGGCTGAACTTGCTTTGGAATTTTGAGGGCCCTCCTCAAACTTCTGCCCCAGTTTCTGATTGCGGGGAAATGGAAATTTTATTGAATTGTGACCGAACCCACAGGGCTGCCTACGTATCCCTTCTTAAACGGGAATCAGGTCAAGCGTAATTCAATTACATCATGTGAAGAAATGCAAATAGCTTTACACATAGTATCTTTTGACTGCATCTGAATTGATGGGCTTTGGCCAGATTTCTCCGTCCATCTCTACGAGTATGAGTTCTCCTCCTGCTAGTACCCTGTGAACCATATAAGGGCCTTGCCACTTGGGTGAGAATATTCTTTTGGCTTCGTCTTGATATTGAAAGATCCGTTTCAACACCAACTGCCCCGCTGTGAATTGTCTAGGTTTGACCCTTTTGTTGAAGGCTCTAGACATCCTGTTTTGATAAAGATGACCATGACACACTGCATTCATTCTTTTTCCATCTATGAGGGCTAATTGCTCATAGCGGCTCTTTATCCATTTTGCGCCACTGAGTTCGGCTTCTTGTATAATTCTCAAAGAAGGAATTTCTACCTCGGCGGGGATGACGACTTCAGTACCGTAGACCAGCAAATAAGGAGTTTCCCCGGTCGATGTGCGATTGTAGTGCGGTATCCCAACAAGGCGAATGGCAACTTCTCATGCCATTGTTTTTGATTCTATACCCTCTTCCTTAGTATCTTCTTGATGTTCTTGTTGACGGCCTCCACAACTTCGTTCATTTGAGGCCTGTATGTTGTGGAATTCCTGTGCTTAATCTTGAAAGTTTCAAACATGACTTTCATCAGATCACTGTTGAAATTGGCGGCATTGTCAGTGAATATGGACTCTGGAACCCAGAATCGACAAACAATACGATCCCTGACAAAATCTGCGATGACTTTCTTGGTTACAACTTTGTAGGACGCAACTTCAACTTATTTTGTGAAGTAATCAATGGCCACTAAAATGAACATGTGCCCGTTCGAAGTAGTGGGTTCGAATGGACCGATGGCATCCATTCTCCAGGCAGCAAAAGGCCAAGGTGCACTTGTTGCATTGAGTTCGTTTGGTGGTGGTAACTCTTGGATAGCTTTGACCTTTGATGGGTCTAACTCAATTCCTCGGCAGCTGACGATGAATCCCAACAATTTTCCGGCAGGAACCCCAATTGCACATTTTGCGGGGTTCAACTTTAGATTGTACTTCCACAGCCGGTCAAAGAACTTTCTCAAATTCGCTATGTGATATCTGGACTTCTTGGATTTGATGATGACGTTGTCAACATATACCTCTATCTTCTTGTGTATCATATCATGGAAGATGGTTGTCATGGCCCTCATGTAGGTGGCCCCAACATTCTTCAGGCCGAATGGCATCATTTTGTAGCAATATACTCCCCATGGTGTAATGAAGGCTTTCTTTTATGCATCCTCCTTTTCCATCCAGATTTGATGATAACTCACAAAGCAATTAAAAAATGACTAGAGATCTTGCTTGGCGCAATTGTCGATCAGTATGTGTATATTCGGTAGCGGGAAATCGTCCTTGGGACTTGCTCTATTTAAATCCCGATAGTCGACACACACCCTGACCTTCCCATCTTTCTTTGGATCCGGCACAATGTTGGCTAACCAGGTTGGATATTCAACTACCTTGAGGACTTTGGCTTTGATTTGCTTGGTGACTTCTTCCTTGATTTTCAGGCTCATGTCTGGTTTGAACTTTCTGAGTTTCTGCTTTACTGGTGGACACATTGGATTGGTATGCAACTTATGAGCCACTATGGATGTGCTCAACCCGGTCATGTCGTCATATGACCATGCGAAAATGTCCTCATACTCTCTCAGGAAGCGAGTGTACTCTTCTTTCTCTGACGGTGACAAGTGGATGCTTATGTGAGTTTCTTTGAAGATTTCATAATCTCCCAAGTTGACCACCTTAGTCTCGTCCAGGTTGGACTTAAGTTTGTTCTCAATTTCTCCGGCGATTTCCTCAGGTATCACATATTCTTCTTCTATCTCTTCCGAATCACTATCCTTGTGTTGCGTTGTCTCATCACATGTCACACTCGTTAGTTCATCAAGATAAGAAATAGTAATGACGTAAAGGAAAATATGAAAGATAATGATAATAAAACATCAAATTGTTGATAAATGCTGAAACTTCGAACGAAGTAGCGTTTAAATGACTTCAAACAATGTTTTCCAAAACACAATACTGAAAGAACGATGTTTTAAAATAAGATGCTTAAAAGAATTTTTTTTCCAAATAACACTAGTAGCCATGCTACCCCGGGACTCGTCTGGCCCTGGATGGTATGGCGGTCCAATTCCCGAAAACTGCTCCTTTCTCCACTATCTGGATGATAAGGCCTTCTTCCTCATCCTCCTCAACTATCACATTGCAATCCATGTCTTCGTCTTCCAAAAATAGATTCCTTAGACCAGCCAAAGCTTCCTCGTCTTCAGTTCCCCAAATTGTATCTGTCTGATGAAAGGATTGACTCAGATGCGGCCCTGGTTGCTCAATAGGGTAATAGGGACCACGCCATGGCAGTGACCAATCATTATATTCTTGCCAGGTATACAGATATCCAAGCCCAAAGGTTGTACCGTGACGCTTTAGATGTATCGACTTGGTAATGCCTTGGAGTTTCTTTCCGATCCCTTTTCCAGGTTCATACCCTGACCATGCTAGTATGCTTTCTATTTTGCTTCTCAACCATTTATCTTTCTCAATTCCATTGACGCTCTCGATACAGTGATGGCTCTCCCTTCCTAACTTCCTTTTATTCTCCACGACCGGAATGGTTTGGTTGGTATAAATGGGATTGCTCCCATCTACATGAATGATCACTTCCTGATGATTCCACTCAAATTTCACAGCCTGGTGCAAAGTAGATGCAATAGCCCCAACGACATGTATCCAAGGTTGTCCCAACAACAGATTATAGGAGGCGGATATGTCTAGCACTTGAAATTCAACATCGAACCAAGTAGGACTCATCTGCGAGCATAAGTTGGTTTCCCCAGTTGTGGCTCTTTGTGACCCATAGAATGCCTTCACGTTCATAGTCCCTGCTCGTATTTCATGCAAACCTTTGCCCAACCTTTTCAGAGTTGTCAGCGGATAGATGTTGATGTTGGACCCCCGTCTATCACAACCCTGGCAATGAATTTATCCTCGCATTGCACTGTGATGTGCAGTGCCCTATTGTGGCTCAATCCCTCTGGTGGCAACTCATCTTCGTGAAATGTGATCTTGTGGCTCTCCAGCACTTGCCCCACCATGTTGGCCATCTCCCCACTGGTGATGTTGTTAGGCACGTACGCTTCATTCAACACCTTTATCAAAGCATTCCTATGCGCCTAAGAATTTTGCAGCAGTAATAGGATGGATATCTGGGCGGGAGTTTGTTCAGACGGTCCACCACAGAATATTCCCTTGCCTGTACCTTTCTCTAGAGATCATCTGGTCCGGTTTCAATGATGGGTTGTTTTGCAGTGACTTATTTACTCATTCTGCTCAAATTCTCGGGTGTATAAATTCTTCCAGTTCTGGTCATCCCTTGTGCAACACCAGACACTTCCATTTTGCTTTCCCTTCTCTCTTGGATTCTGCGACATAATCCCAATATACATCGTTGGAATTGAAGGGCAGTGTGGATGCTATCATCACTGTGAAGGGTGCATTTATTTCTACTTCAAATGGAGCATGTGCAGCTGAAGGTGTTGTCACTTCAATTTCGAACGGAGTTGATGCGGCTACCTCAACTTCGACTGGTGGCTGTAGTTTTACCACAATAGGAGTGAGTGTGACTGCAGGTTTCTTAGGATCATCACCTTCCCGAATAAGCCCAATTGACCCTTCAGGATCCCATTCTTCATCAGTCTCTATCACATTTACTCCTTCACCCCTATGGCCCGGGAGAGGGTTGTTGCGGACATTGGGTGTAGTTTCCTTTGCTTGTATGACCTTGGTATCCATAAACGTCTGAATCTTATCTTTCAGAGTGCGACATTCATCAATGGTATGTCCCTTCATACCGGAATGGTATGCACATGTTTTATTTGGGTTGACCCACTGGGAGGAGTTTTCCATGGCGACAACGGGAATAGGGGTGACATATCTCGCAACTTTCACTCTATCATATAGTTGGTCGATGGGCTCAGCAATATGGGTGTATTGTCTGGGTGGTCTGCGATCGAAATTGGGTCTGGGTTTTTGATAGTTTTGGCAGGCTGGAGATGAGTGATAATAGGCTGGCTGGGTGTTATAAGTGTGGTAGGCAGTAACATGTTGAGGATATCTGGGAGGTGAAGGTTGATATGTGGGTGGAGGTGTTTGGTATGTGAGTGGAGATTTTGGACCTTGGGAAACCATCACTGCTCGTATTTCTTTCTTCTTTGATATGCCCCATGACTGTAATGATTTGTTCGTAGCCTGCAATGCCTCAAAATTGGTTACCATCCCTCTCTTGATCCCTTTTTCAATCCTTTCCCCGAGTTTGATGATGTCGGAGAATTTGTAATTTTTGATGACCATTAAACTTTCATAGTATTGTGGATCCTGGGCCCTGACGAAGAATTTGTTCATCTGTTCTTCTTCCAATGCCGGCCAAACCTTTGCAGCTTCTGACCTTACTCGCGGAAAGTCTCCGTTGGTTTCTTCTTGAGGTTTTGTATGTAGAAGACATTCGGTGCATTCTCTATATTAAACCTGAATCGGTCCATGAAGTCCGATGCCATGCTTACCCAATTAACCCACTTCTTAGGATTTTGACTGATGTACCAAGATAGGGCGTCTCCAGTGTCGCGCCCCATTTTTCTCGCGAAATCGGGTTTCGACATTTTTGGGACAACTCCTTTTGAGAGGGCGAGGAATTGGAATTGGAAGAGTCGCCGCCTAACAGATTAAGGTGCGTTAGGGAACCTAGAGCAAATAACTCGTTTAACTAGTTTACATTATCAGAGATCGAGTAAGGGCTCAAATTACTTTGAGGGGAAGGTGTTAGGCACCCCTCGAGGTCCACAATGGTGGGTCCCGACCAAACATAAATTAAGCGAATTAGTCTAAAGAGGAGAAAACAATTTGGACAAATAAAATACTCAATTTGTGTGATGACCCAAACGGTCATCCTAAGTAATTTTAGCTGTATCTGTGTTTTGAGGCTCCGAAAGCCTCCGTTGATCTCACCTCGATATGCGTGCATAGCCCAGGCATGTAGCCGGGAAGTCTTTATATTGAAATTGGATGAAAAATAGAATTTATGATAATTAAATGAATAAAGTTGACTTTGGTCAACATTTTTGGTAAACGGACCCGGACCCATGATGTGACGGTCCCAGAGGGTCCGTAGGAAAATATGGGACTTGGGCGTATGCCCGGAATCGAATTCCGAGGTCCCAAGCCCGAGAAATGAATTTTTAAAGGAAAATTGTTTTCTGAAAATAATCAAGGAATTTGAAAATGAATAATTATGTGAAAACCGTGTTACCAGGCCCGTATTACGGTTCCGGAGCCTGTGACAGGTTTATTATGTGTCATTTGTCCTATCTGTGAAATTTGGTGTAAAACGGACTTGATTTGATTGGTTTCGGATCCAAATGAGGAAAAATTGGAGTTAATGAAGTTTTGAGGTTTTTAAAGAAGTTGAAATTTGGCTTGAAAGGTGATTTTATGTTCCCGAGGTGCGAATGAAATTCCGAGACCAGGAGTAGTTCCGTTGTGTCATTTATAACTTGTCTGCAAATTTTGAAGTCATTCCGAGTAATTTAGGCCGGTTCGGCGCATTGAAGTGAATTGTAGAATTTCAAAGCTCTTAAGTTTGATTAATTTGGTTTTGGGGTTTGATTTCGAGTTCCGTTGTCGTTGTTCATGTTCTGGAAGTTCGAGCGAGTCCGTATCATGAATACAGACTTGCCGGTGCTTTTTGACGGGGTCCCGAGGGGCTCGGGGGTGTTTTAGACCCCCGGGAGCTAAGTTGGAAAAACCAGAAAATCTGCTATTTGGTTTCCTTCTCTGCGATCGCAGAAGGTGGGTTGCGATCGCAGAGAAGGATTTTGCTGGGCTAGTGATTGTTCACCGCGATCGCAGCTTCCTCTCCGCGATCGCAGAGGTCTGGGTTCCACACCTTCGCGATCGCAAACCGTTTCTTGCGATCGCATTGAGTCGCGTCTGGGCCGGGTGAATTTGTTCTTCGCGATCGTAGGACCCCTGCCGCGATTGCACAGGTCTTGCCAGTTATTCTTCACGATCGCAGGACTCCTGCCGCGATCGCAGAGGTCCGGCCAGTTGGCCTTCGTGATCGCAGGCCCCTTGTCGCGATC
>MDKH01096037.1:0-36343 GCA_005239495.1 Nicotiana undulata
ACCTAAAGCCTCGTAGGGGGGACTTTAACCATGCCACCTACAATCAATTTGTGACTAGGGGTGTCATTCTTTCTTTTTTTTCTCCTTTTCGTAACGTTCTTTACGTGATGTACTAGTACCTACATGAAATTTTACCCAAGTGACCGCGTGGCATACCCCCAATTCTTCTACATAGATCATGTTTACCCTTAAAATCGAATAACGATTAAACTTATAAGTGGTTTTAAGGATATCTAATTTCACCTAGCACAAATTGATAAATATGATAATTAATGCTAGAAATTGACTGTAAATAAAGCAAACCAGTATTGCAAGCAACTTGGCCCTCGAGCTAGATCGCCCTCGAACCGGCAGAGTGTTTAATTAAGAAATATGAACTGAACTGAAGAACAAGAGAGTTTAATAGAGAGAAATGTATATTATTGTTTTGATTTGCGAGAGTTAGATGACTACAAATGATTAGACTCCCCCTAATTATATAGTAGAGGAATTCTACTTGTGGTACAGTTCTAATTACAGAAGAAAATCCCATGATTGGCTAAATAACCATTTTTTATTTGATCTGTGCCGAGATTTCTGCCACGATCCTTGCCCGATCACGAATATCTCGGCTTTTCGTTAATAGGCTTTCTTCGGTCTCCAATATCTCGGTCTCCCATCCTGGTCTCGATTAATCAAACAAAATCGGGTGAGCCCGGTTTTGACCGTGTACAAATAGTCCCCTAGTTTTTGGATTGTAATGACAAGAAACGAATTGAGTCTCCGAACTTTACCCCGTTTTGTCATGACGTCATCACTGTGACGTAAGCGGCGAAGGTTACCGAAACGTCCCGTCGGTACAGCCCCCCAAGCATTTAATGTGCGTCAGTCAATGGTCGACCACTACCAGCTTTGAACTGTCGCCGTGAAACCAATAAATTGACCCCTTTTCCATTCTTTCAAACTTTACTTTCAATACCTTCTACTCTAATCTTCAAAGTTCTTTGCACTCTTCAAGTTTCTTATCTTCAAGCTTTTGAGTTATACTGTTTGTTCCTTCTACGACACCAAATATCACAATCTTAATTCTTCTTCACTCTCATAAATGGCTAAGACGTCTAAAACTGTTCCACAAAAAGAGACCGCCTCCTCATATCGGCCGGCCAGCGAGAAAACAACGACGGAGCCACGCCCTAAGGAGCTTGTTCACGGGGGTGCATTATTAGTTCCGACTTCAAAGTCGAGAAGACATCATTGGTCACCGGTCTATGAGAACCAGTATCGAGATACATATGCTCGATATCAAAAAGCTTCCTTGAACAAGTGAAGAAAGACTACAACTGGGGGGACAAAGAGGTTGTGATACCGACCCCTGAAGAGGCAATCACGACCCACGTGGAAGGGTTCTTGAGTGTTTACACTTACCCTTTCACATTGGGTCCCCTCGATCCGGTCATCATAGACTTCTGCAAGAAGTCTCAGCCGGCCCTCGACCAAATTCACCCCTCCTTTTGGAGGATTGTGATATGCTCCATTTCTTTGCGAGTTAGATCAACAGGCTCCCTTTCACTCGATCATTTAATAATATTGTACAACCCTCGACTTTATCAAGGGGGGTTAATAAAACTCTAACGCCGGGCCACCAAGACTTTCATCTCAAGTATACACGAGGAGGGAGACCGTGGTCGGATGGGCCGATTCGTCCGAGTGAGGACTACCGACTTAATTCCGTCCCAGAGCATGTCATTTCCCGAGAAATGGAATATGAAACGTAAGTATGACTCCGCTTTTAATTTCGGCTTGTTAATTTCACTTCTTCACCTTCTCTTATTGATGTTCTTTTTCGGTGTAGCTGCTGCCTGGACACCGGGTGCGGTTCCACATCTCGAGAGATGTGTTAGGAGCCTAGTCTCGACATTGACATATGTTGAACGCGAATGGGACGGTTTATCGAAGGGCCGGTGGGAAGCCAAGAACCATGGTAAGCCTTATTCTTGTCTATAACGATTTGATTAAAACATCCCTCTGAACTTACTCAGTTTCCTTTTCTACAGGTCTCGGAAAATATGCAGTCATGAGGCCCCCGTCCGACTAAGAAGAAACCTCACTCCCTGTCCCGAAGCTGACAAAGGGGATCAAGAGGAAATGGACCTCGACCTTCAAGGGGCCAGATCCTAAGAAGAGAGCGGCTCGTAAGCCTAAGAAGAATGTGATCCCCTTGTCCATGGAGTCAATCCAACTCCTAAGAGAGGAAGAGGAAGAAGAAGAAGAAGAAGAAGAAGAAGAAGAAAAGGAGGACTATTTCGCTCTGGTGGCTCGAGCACGAGCTAATTCTGAGGGTCAAAATGCCACCAGATTGGTAGAAGCTGGAAATATTCCGCCCCGACCTGACGGGGTATAGGAGGGGGATTTAGTTGAAGTCCCTGAGCCTACTGCAGCCGAAGGTGCCTCACCTTGGGGTGAGAAGGCGGCGAAAGTGGTTGTGGGGGCCGCGATCGAGGCTCCTCGAGATGGAAAGAACGCCCCAAGAGACCCACTTTGGGCAATAAAAATCGAATATTCCCCATCGTTTCCCCTGTTCTCCGAGGAAATGATTCGGGATGCTCGAGCTATAAAGACTTCTCATGTAGAAGGAATCCACGGAGAGGAAGACCCTTTCCGTTGTTATTTCGCTTGGGTTGACGATACTGCTGGCCTGATCGACCTAGAGATACCGAGGAAGAGCTCGGGTGAAACTTCCTCGAGTTTCATACTGACCAGCAAGTTTCGGCCCATAGTGTCAATCCGGGGTGCAAACGAATAATCATCATCTCGATCCCGGAGGATACGCGAGTTCTTGCTTCCCCCGTAGGGGTGGCTAGTTACCTTCGGAGTCTGTTCATGGAAGAAGACCAAGCTCTGATGGACGAGGTGACAACATTGTGTCTCTTTAATAAGGCCCAACAGGCTTTGAATCGGGTAAGCCCAACCTCTCTTTGTCAATATCAGCTACTATGATTGTGTTTTTCTCTTTTTCCCTAACTCTTTTTCTTCTATTTATGTAGGCATCGGTGCTTCATCATGAAGCTTTCCTTAGGTCTCGAGGGGAACTGAGCCGATACGAGGCCAAAATTCAAGGTCTCATTAAGGAGAAAAACGCCCTCAAACTTCTCATTGAGCAAAAAGAAGAGGAAGCAAGGGCCTTAGAGCTGATCTAGCTGCGGCTCAGAAAGAACAAAGCGACATGGCCGAGCAAGTGATAAGAATCTTAAAAATTTATGACATCGATTCGGGAGTGACGGCTAACAGTTCGATCCCACAGGGCCAGTAGAAGCTCTAGATTATCAAGAAACTTCGTGAAAAAATGGATGCGGTGAAGGCGGAGACCATAGCATGAAAGCAAAACATGGACCGCCTTGCCTCAGAGAAGGAGGCCGCTCGAGCTCAGCTATCCTCGACTAAAAGCCAACTCCAGAGCGTGAAAAATAAGAACTTGGTGCAAGCCAAGAAAATCGTGGAGTTCCAGACTCGGTTGGGCTCAGCAACCTTCGATCGAGGGAAGCTGGTCATGGGAATTGTAGCGGTCGAATCTGAGGCAGAGGCAGCCAAGGCCGATACTGAGGCAATTGTGGTTTTCTATCGGTCCTACGTCGAAGCCTCTCAAGATCGGGCAAAGGAATTTTCCGAGATTGCTCAAGTTCGAGCACACTGGGTTGCTGAGCATTCCAAGTGCCAACCTCGAAGGGAGACTCTCGAGGAGATCCACGCCCGTGGCTTCGATCTTACTGCTGAGATCGAAAATGCAAAAGAGCTCGAAGCTGAAGCCAAAGTGTTGGCCTCTCCCAATGATGATGATTACGGGACCATGAGCGGGTCCGAGAGTGGGGAAGACCCCGAGAGTGAAGATGTCGCTCCTGGAGAATATTAGGCACTTAGGATCTTTATTTTTGGATATTTGTATATAATTTCGATCGGTCCACGTTGCCCTTGTAAATAACTTTTTGATATTTATATATAAATATATTTTTCCTTTCTATCTTGTCTTATGAAATTTTCACTTGATTTCTGCCTTATGAAATTTTTGCTTCACTTATGCCTTATGAAATTGTATTCATAGATTTGAGGTTTAGGCAATTTGACCGAAACCGAACTAGTATAGTTTTTACAATCGAGTGAGTGCTTTCTCGAACTCGAAGTAAGGTAACCCTTAGGTTTTATTTGAGCGATGACGATCTCTCAAACTCAAATAAAAAAATAGCCCTTAGGCTTTTGTATTAGGCCGATATGGCCTTTATAACAAGAATATTTTATGGCTTTCTCCCCTTTTCGGTTTGAAAAGTTTTTATCATTCGTATTTGTAAAACTCTGTAATACCTTAGCATGAAATAAGGAATTTTTAGAGAGTTCAAACGGTTTTTTACTCATTAGAGTTTTCAAGGCTTGATATTATTAAAGCCTTTTATGATTTTGCCGAGGGTAGCCTTTTTAACTGATTTATAAAAATATTCGAAGGCCTATTTTATTACAGAATTCGGACATCTACAAACCGTGTTAATGTTGCCGTAGCCTTTTTAATTTGGGACTTGCCTCTTGGGCTTATTTTCCCATTTCATTTCGAGCTTGCCCGAAGTGTCAGTCCCCGAGTAGGGTGGTCGTGGCCTATAAAAATCGAGGGTTGCCTTTAAGGTCTTATGATCTTGAAGTTTTAATAATTCGATCTTTTCTGTTTATCAGACGACAGTCCTCGAGTGTGGGCTTAGTTGTTTGAACTTCAGTTATGATTGGCCCTTAATCCTGTTTACTCAATAGGTCAAAAGTATGAAATTGTAAAGTAGAAATTTTTCTAAGGCATGGGATATCGCAAGGAAAATTACTTCTCTTAATAGATGATTATACATGTGTACATGTTTGATTTCAGGGATCGAGCAACCTATATGGGCACAATTCATTCGACCGTTTGGACCTTACAAAATTTACCTATCGAGACCCCCCTGCCACGAAGTAATTTCCTTGCAACAAAGTTGACATTCGAGGGTAATGCCCCCTCCCCCCAGTATTCGAGTTCAATTGTAAAGAAGCCTCGTATACTGTTGAATTGTTCTAAGTTAGCACGATCAATGGTTGCCTCGTTAAAAAACTCGCCGAAAAACCCATTTGGGACAAATCTGGTCTAAGGAAAAAAGAGTGCAACGCGTGCTTTCAAACCTAAATACTTCGTGTTGAAGAATCCATTGTCGTTCCTGGTCGAACACCTGAAATGGTTAGTTTAAAATATAAATGAAAATGGAAGGGTCGTACCTTAGCAGTAGTATCATTTTAGGAGCGATATGTTTCAATCGCTCAGTAATTGGTTGTCGGTCATCGTGTCGAGCTTGTAGGATCCTTTTTTGGTGATGTCGAGGACCTGATACGATCCCTCCCAATTTGGACCCAGTTTTCCTTCATTCAGATTTCAAGTGTTGAGGGTGACTTTTCTTAGCACGAAGTCCCCAGTTATAAAATGTCGAAGATTGGATCTTCGATTGTAGTGCCTTTTGATACGTTGTTTTTGTGCGGCCAACCAAACGAGGGCGGCCTCGCGTCTTTCGTCCAACAATTCTAGGTTTGTATTCATGGCCTCGTGATTTGATTTTTTCTATTGCATATCGAAACCTGAGGATAGGTTCCCCTACCTCAACCGGGATAAGAGCTTCAGCACCATAGACAAAAGAGAACGTTGTCGCCCCCATACTAGACTTCGATATTGCGCAGTACGCCCAAAGAACGTGGGGCAATATTTCTCTCTACTTTCCTTTGGCCTTGGTCAGTCTCTTCTTAAGATTTTGGATAATGGTTTTGTTGGTCGATTCGGCTGGTCCGTTCCCACTGGGATGATAAGGTGTCGATAAAATGCTTTTGATCTTGTCATCCTCGAGAAATTTAGTCACTTTGCTACCAATGAAATGCTTCCGTTTTCACACACAATCTTGGCAGGCATCCCAAATCGACATATAATGTTGTCCCAAATGAAGTCTATGACTTCATTTTCTCTGACTTTCTCGAAAGCATGTGCTTCAACCCACTTAGAAAAATAGTCAGTCATAAATAAAATAAACTGAGCTTTACCTAGGGCAGAGGAGAGAGGTTCGAGGATGTCCATTCCCCATTTCATGAACGGCCAAGGGGATAAGACTGAGTGGAGCTGCTCCTCGGGCTGGTGAATCATTGGCGCATACCTTTGACATTTGTCGCACTTTCGAACGAACTCTTTTGTGTCCTTTTTCATATGGACTTAGTAGTACCCTGCTCTGATAACTTTGTGAACTAATGATTCAACACCGGAATGGTTTCCACAAGTGCCTTCATGAATCACCCGTAGGACGTAGTCGGTATCTCTGGTCGCAAACATATTGCCAATAGTCCATCGAACATCCTCATTTGTGCGTAGAGCTCTTGACTTCTTTGGATCTGATGGGAGCTTCCCATTCTTTAGGTATTCTATGTACTTGTTTCTCCAATCCCAGGTCAGACTTATAGAGTTATTTCAGTGTGGCCTTCTTCGATCACTGACCTTGAGAGTTGTACGGCAGTCCCCGAGTTAAGTTTGTCATATTTGACTGATGAACCTAAGTTTGCGAGGTCGTCGGCCTCGCTGTTCTGTTCTCGAGGTACATATTGTAAGGTCCACTCTTTAAACCAATGTAAAGTTACCTGTAGCTTATCCAATTACTCTACATTCGGTCTTCTCAGACTTCACAAGTCTTTTTGACTTGGTTTACCATGAGGAGGGAATCACATTTGGCCTCGATGACCTCTGCTCTCAAGCTTTTAGCCAACTTGAGGCTTGAAATCATGGCCTCATACGTGGACTCATTGTTAGTTAATTTCGAAGTCCGAATAGATTATAATATTAGCCTGGGTGGTTTCGGAATGATACCCAGCCCGGACCCATTCATGTTTGAAGCGTTGTCCTTGAAGAGGGTCCACACCCCCGATGATGTACCTGATTTTAATAACAGTTCTTTTTTGACCTCGGGTACGAGGGCTGGCGTGAATTAGGCCACGAAGTCTACCAAGATTTGAGACTTGATGGTCGTTCAGGGTCGATACTCGATATCAAATCCACTAATCTCGACGGCCCATTTGGCCAGTCAACTCAAAAGTTCGGGTTTGTGCAAAATATTGCGAAGGGGATAGGTAGTTACAACACATATTAGATGATATTGGAAATACGATTTTAATTTCCTAGAGGCGCTTATTAAAGCAAGAGCTAATTTTTCTAAGTGTGGGTATCTGTTCTCGGCCTCACCTAAGGTCCGACTAACATAATAAATATGGAATTGCATACCTTGTTCTTCTCGGATTAGGACCCTACTTACCGTTATTTTCGAGACTGCCAAGTACGAGTAGAGTTGCTCGTCCACTTTTGGGGGTGTGAAGTAGTGACGGACTTGATAAGTATCGTTTTAGTTCCTCCAAGACCTGTTGGCATTCCAGAGTCCATGCAAAGCTACTCTTCTTCTTAAGCAGTGAGAATAATCGGTGACTTCTATCTGAGGGCCTCGAAATGAATCGTCTTAGGGAGGCTACGTGCCCCATTAACCTTTGTATGGCCTTGACATTATCCACGACCGTGATATCCTTGATGGATTTGATTTTATCAGGGTTGATCTCGATTTCTCGATTTGATACCATGAAGCCGAGGAACTTGCCCGAGCCGACCTCGAACACACACTTCTCCGGGTTGATCTTCATGTTGTACTTTCTCAATATATCGAAAATCTCCTGCAAATGTTTCAAATGGTCCTCTGCTCATAGGGACTTATCTAACATGTCATCAATATAAACTTCCATTGATTTTCCTATTTGTTCTTCGAATATTTGAGTTACTAGGTGTCGATAAGTTGCACCAGCATTTTTTAGTCTGAACGACATTACGTTATCACAATAGATTCCGTATTTAGTGATAAACGAAGTCTTTTCTTGATCCTCGGGGTTCATATGTATTTCGTTGTACCCGGAGTACGAATTGAGAAAATAGAGAATCTCGTGGCCGACCGTGGCATCGATCATGAGATCGATAGTCGGGAAAAAAAAAAGAATCCTTAGGGAATTCTTTTTTTAAGTTCTTATAATCTACGCATATTATAAGTTTATTTTCCTTCGTAGGGCTACCACTACGTTTGCTAAATATTCAGGATATTTCACTTCCCCAATGGACGCTATTTTTAGAAGTTTGGTTACCTCATCCTTGATGAATGCATGCTTAACCTCGGACTGGAACCTTCTTTTTTTCTTTACTGGACGGAACTTCGGGTCCAGGATTAGTCGATGGGTAGTGATTTCTGGTGGGATCCCTGTCATATCGATATAGGACCAGGCAAATCAATCCATATTATCTTTAAGGAATGAATAAGTTTGTTCCTAAGCTCGGGGGTTAGCCTCGTGCCCATGTATACCTTTTGTTCGTGCTGGTGGTCGATTAACGTGACTTGTTCTAACTATTCGACCGTTGACTTGATGGCGTCGGAGTCATCAAGAATTATGAAGGATCGAGGGATCCAGTATTCATCATCCTCGTTGATCCCTTGCTCCTCCAAATGGGTCGAGGCTGGTGTCTATGGTTGCTATTTGGCCTCCTGCTTTCCCTTCAACTCTGATCCCTTCGCTGAAGAGAGTGTCGATACCAGTATCACTTTGTCGACTACAAACATCTCCTTGGCAGCAGGTTGTTCTCCATACACCATTTTTACTCCCTCCGGTGTCGGGAACTTCAGAACTTGGTGAAGGGTCGAAGGTATTTCCCTCATGTTATGGATACAAGGCCTTCCGAGCAAGGCGTTGTACCTCATGTCACCCTCGATCACATGGAACTTTGTTTCTTCAATGGTCCCAGCTACGTTTACTGGAAAGATATTTTCAGCTTTGGTAGTTTCCCTCGCCATGTTGAAGTCGTTAAGAACCCGAGATGCAGGCACAATCTGATCTTGAGTGTTGACCAGATCTATGACCCTCGATCGAATTATGTTGGTTGAGCTACCTGGATCAATAAAAACACGTTTAACTTGAATTTTATTCATAAGAACAGATATTACCAGTGCGTCATTGTGGGGTTATGAGATCCCCTCTGCATCCTCGTTATTGAAAGACAAGGTCCTTTCCGGTACATAGTCTCGAGTTCACTTTTCCCTCGTGATCGACACCTTGGTGTGCTTGAACACTAGTCTTTGTGGAATGTTTACCCCACCAACGATCATGTGAATCACGTGTTATGGTTCTTCCTATTCATTATTCCTATTTGCATCATGTCTCTGAAGTGGTTCTTAGCTCGGTTGCTCAAGAATTCTCGAAGTGACCCTCGTTAAATAAATGGGCTACCTCCTCCCTAAGATGTCTGCAATCCTCTATTCTATGACCATGAATATCATGGTATTTGCACATTTGATTAGGATTCCTCTGAGCCGTATCGGTCTGTAGTGATCGAGGCCACCTGGTATCTTTGATCCGCCCAATGGCTGATACAATGGTCGATACATCAATGTTGAAGTTGTATTCTGATAGTCGTGGCGCTTATATGGGCTCGACATTTCTACCGAAACCACTCTTACTCATGAGCCCTCGGGAGATCTGTCCTCGATCACTTCTTCGATCACTTTGAATGGGGTTGCGTCCAGGACCGTTGTTTCTCCAATCTCCACCATATGGTTGATACCGATCTCTGTTCGATTGTGGTTCTCTATCAATGTCTCTTTGATTTCTACCACGGGCCTGTTTGGATAAACAAAACCGAAAGGAGTTCCCAACTTATCATCCTCGACCCTGATCTTTGACTAGTACCGATTATGCACATCGTCCCAGGTCACAGCTGGATATTCGATTAAATTCTGCTTTAACTGTCGTGACGCCACCAAACTTCGTATGTTCAGCCCTTGAGTAAAATCCTGGATGGCCCAATCATCTGCGACCGGTAGTACGTCGATACGTTCCATCTGGAACCTAGATACAAACTCTCTGAGCATTTTGTTGTCTTTCTGCTTCACTTTGAAGAGGTCCGACTTCCTAGTCTCGACCTTTGTGGCTCTGGCGTGTGCTTTAACGAAGGAATCTACGAGCATGGTGAAGGTTCAATGGAATTGGGTGGCAAATTGTGGTACCATATCATTGCTCTATTCGATAAAGTTTCTCCGAACTTCTTCAATAAAACGGACTCAATCTCATCATCCTCTAAATTGTTCCCCTTTATTGAGCACGTGTAAGAAGTGACATGCTCATTGGGGTCGGTGGTTCCATTATACTTGTGAATTTTTGGCATGCGAAATTACTTTGGGATGGGCTTAGGAGTCGCACTTGGGAGGAGGCTTCTGCACGAACTTCTTCGAATAAAACCCTTCAGAATCAGTGGTTCCCCAGGAATTTGTTCAAACCATATTCGGCAGCCTTTAGTCTTTCATATAGTTGGTTGATGGGTTCAGCAATAGGGGTGTATTATCTAGGTGGTCTGCATCGAAAGTAGGTCTGGGTTTTTGATAATTTTGACGAGCTGGAGGTGAATGATAATAGACTGGTTGGGTGTTATAAGTGTGGTAGGCGGTAGCGGGTTGAGGATATCTGGGAGGTGAAGGTTGGTATGTACGTAGAGATGTTTTGTATTCGAGTGGAGATTTTGGACCTTGGGCTACCATCACTGTCCCTATCTCTTTCTTCTTTGATATGCCTCCCGATTGTAATGCTTTGTTCGTAGCCTGCAACGCCTTAAAATTTGTTACCATTCCGCTTTTGATTCCTTCTTCAATCCTCTCCCCGAGTTTGATGATGTCAGAGAATTTATTATTCTCGATGACCATTAACCTTTCATAGTATTGTGGATCCTGGGTCCTGACGAAGAATTTGTTAATTTGCTCTTCTTCTAGTGCCGGCCTGACCGTCACAGCTTCTGACCTCCATCGAGTAGCATACTCGCGGAAAGTATTTGTCGGTTTCTTCTTGAGGTTCAGTACGTAGAAGACATCCAGTGCATTTTCTGTATTGAACCTGAATCTATCCATGAAGTCTGATGCCATGCTTACCCAGTTAGCCCATTTCTTGGGATTTTGACTTATGAACCAAGATAGGGCGTCCCCAATGAGACTTCTCATGAACAACTTCATGTGAATCCTTTCATCCTTCCCAACCCCCATGAGCTTGTCACAGTATGTTCTCAAATGTACCTTTGGGTCACCTGTTCCATCAAACATCTCGAACTTAGGAGGTTTGTAACCCTCCGCCATATCCATGTCTAGCTGAATGCATAGATCCTCATAATTCACACCTTCAATTCCTTTGCCTCCTTCAACACCCTGGACTCGGCTTGTGAGTTTCTTGAGCTCCTCTTCCATATTCTTAATGAGTAGGTCCTTCTTGGCGGATTCTGGTGTGTATGAAGTTGGTTGAGTGGAGTGGGGTAGGGTATCCACGTATATGGGATTATTTTGATGAATGTCGGGGGTTTGAGTGTAGCGGTGATCATAAGTTGAATGGATAGGATGTGGGGTATTCTGAGGAGTATGGTAAGTGGTTTGTGTATATTGAGTTGGGAGATGCTAGTGTTGAGGGGGTGTCGGTATGGGTAGAGGATTAGGATTTTGAGGAGGTGTTGTGTATTGGTGGGGTTCGGGAGGATTTTGCGGACGTTGGTTTGGTGTGTTTTTAGGAGGTACTGGGATTTGAGCATTTAGTTGGTTGATGTATGGGACATTTAGTGTGAGGGAAAGGTTTGCCAAGTTGCGGACCTGCTCAAGATCCCTTTGCAATTCTAGTATCTTCTGTTCCAACCGTAGGACCAAATCATTTTGTGCCAGAGTACTCCGACCGTCTGAAGTTTCCACATTCTCAGCATGTGTACCGTTGTCTTTCCTGACACCACTCATATCATCCATCTTAGCTTTTCCCTTACTTTTCAGATCACTTGGAGGAGGAGGGCCTCTGGATATGGGGTGATATGTGGACGATGCCAGTATGTGCGAACCAACCTTAGGGGATGGGAATAATCAAAAGAAAAACAAAAGGTAACCAAGTCAGTAAAGATTCTGAAAAGTATTAGTAGTATTTAAACACGTATTGTAGAAATGTAAATTCACGTCCTAATTTGGGGGCCTCGTTGTGCCCGAGGTAGGCCTAGCGACACGTAGATTTGGAGAAATTTAATGCTGATAATTGCCTCATTTCATTAATGTAATAAATAAGACGAACCTAAAAACGACAATAAACAAATGAGTCACTAATGGCATTTGCCTTACTACATTTGAATTCCAAAACGATTCTAAAAAACAGATAATCCTAATCTACTTGGTCCTAGAGGGACCTTCTCCAGTCTTGGCCCTCTTGGATCCGTCGATCAGATTCCCCAGGTCTCGCATGTACAGCAGCAGATACACCCTTGCTAGGTGTCCTCCCTCGTTACCCTCTGTATTCTGGCAGTCTATGACTCTTTTCCTCATCTTCCCCTCTAACTCCATTAGACCCTGCTCCAGATATTCCAACCTTTCCGTCGATCTAGTAGCCATTTCCCTCCATTCATTAATTGACTCCATGTCAATCTTTTGTTGTTCCAAATGCCTGGCCTCGGACTCAAGAACTCTTTTACGCAGCCTCTTATACTTCACATGTGCTTCAGCAGCTTCGTCTATGACCATGTTTCCTTGACCGACCCCTGGCTCGACTATTCCTACTATGCTATCGTCCAACCATGATGGGTAGAAGTACACATGACCTGCGTGGTATCGATCCGGCTCGATGGTATCCTTTTCCACAATGATCTTCACATGCCACATGTGCTGAGCTTCACATTCGTATGGGATGGCATCGTCCTGAAAATATGCTTTGTAATGACCTATTTCGGAGACTCATGGTATGATTTGTTTTCAGCCAGCTTGTCTCATGACTCTGATAGGAACATAGGGATATATTCCCCTTAGCCCGATCAACACCAAATGTGGAAAACCTCTTGATATGATGATGAATTCACTGGTAGGGAACCACTCGAACATCCAATGAACCATGTCCTCGGTCAAATTGCTGAAAACTTGTACCCATTCTGTAGCATTCTCTGGTTGCACAAACCTGTCTGGATAAAGGTCATTCTTTTCGGATGGTGGAAAGCTAATGATCATTCCATGGTCTCCGTGGAAACTGTTGGCGGTATTGGACTCTCTGAAGATGTTCGAACAACCAAATCTGCAGTAGCAAGTTACAACCCTCAAAATGTTTGAACCCCTTCTTGCAACGATCCAGAGTCCGGTATATTTCTGCTACAATCATCGGAACAATAGTATATGTTTGTCCCTCAATTCCGTCCATTAAAACTTTGGTTACCATGGCCAACCTGGTGTGAATCTTGTCCCTTTGGCTTGGAAACACTATCATACCCAGAAAGCAGACGATGAACACAAAAACCCGACGATGAGTCCAACCCAGGGAAGTAATGGAGAATTCGTCATGAAAGATACGATAAGATTTGTTGTGTCCATATCGTTCATAGAGGAAGTCAATGGGTATGTAGGACTTCTTCAGGCATGCCAAGTCGTCATTCTTTCTCAGACCCATCATTTTCAAAAAAACAAAACTGGGAGTACAATTTTCTGGTACTAATAAACCGGGACTATCCCATGGTAATCCAGCGAATCCTCCTATTTCTTCCAAGAGAGGAGTCATTTATACAATGTCAAAATGGAATAAAACCCTTTCTCCATCCCAGAACATAGTAGCAGCCTCGATCAATATGTTATTTGGATGGAGGTCTAATAAGGAGGGAAAGTTTCCGAGAACCCTTTTCACGTGATTTTTGTCGCTTGGCGAAAGGTCTTCCCACCAATCCAGCAATAAATGGTGGTATATTTCAAACCATTCCAAACTTGGGGACTTCGTGCCTCATTTTATGCAAAATAAACAAAGTTAGACCCTTTCCCCTTCCGGATTCAACTACTTATACATTAACGATTAGCATGTCGGCATTTATTTCTACAAATAATGCACATATCGTGGTTGCGCCCGTTGGGATTGTGGAAATTCCTGTGGGCTTTGGACAAGGTTTTTCTTAGAAGGTTATTATGCGGAAAACATATTATCCCATGCTAGTTTGATCATGATGCATGTACAGTTATTATCAGAGTAAGGTTTCTATAGAAGTCTAGACTAGTACCCCCAAGCGGACAACTTGAGGGGGGAAGGCACGGAACCGTCGATTGCACCGTTGATCGACTAGTTTTACCGCAAATAAGCATTTGCAAATTCAAAAGGATGATATAGGAAGAGCGCAGACACTCATCAAAGTTGCTATGATATTAATTACGCACGAGAGGAACATGATATTGAGCATGTTTTTATGCGAAAATAAAATAACACGTTGTCAAGTATTTGCACGATGAGAATGATAAAATGCAGTATTTAATAATTGTAAAGGCATTTAAGAAAGAAAACCAGGAGAAGAGTTAGTTTCTATAGTAAAAAGCAATAACAAATGGAAAGAAGGAATTTAGTGAGCATAATTGAATAAAGAAAGGCAAATAAATTTATATAGAGTGGGAAGGGAAAGGGGTGTGCAAGTATTAACAGAATAATAAATACATGCTTATTGAAAAAGACTAATTCACAAAACAAGTTCGTTATGGTAAGAGCCTAAGGATATACCCAGCAGAGTCTTCATACTGTCGCGTCCCCTTTTTCTCGCGAAATCCGGTTTCGACATTTTGACAACTCCTTTTGAGAGGGTAGGGAAAATTAATTGGTTGTTAGAGTCGGCACCTAACAGATTAAGGTGCGTTAGGTCACCTATAGCAAATAACTCAGATCAACCAGTTTGTATTACCAAATATCGGGTAAGGGCTCAAATTACCTTGAGGGGAAGGTGTTAGGCACCCCTCGAGGTCCACAACGGTGGGTCCCCGCCGAACTTAAAATATGCGAATTTGTCTAAGAAAGCGAAGACACTATTTAATAAGGATGGGGGGTCCTAAATTTTTTTAGCCTATAGGATCACCCCCTGCAGCATAAATAATACTCTGTAACTCCCCAAGACGGGGGGTGTTACTCATATTATTCAGCGGGCACAGACTATCATCTCCTGCTACCCCATTACTATCTTTGAGTTTTTAGCTAAAGCGCTCTAGTTGATTCTAATTCGTTTCTTATGTGTGCGCTACCCGTCCCTTACTTATGGTCCTGGAGGCATTGGGACCTCTATTTAGGATGGTTCTAGACTAAGCCTAGGCTGCTAAAAAATTATAAAATATTAGGCGACAAGAAAAACAGTTAGGACTTTTCAAATAAAGACATATATGGGCTCAAGTTAACCTCTGCATGTAAACAGCAAATGCACGCAACTTATTAGCAGGTTTTATTAATCGCAGAATCCTATAGGCAGGATATATATGTGAGAAACAGGCGAGCAGTGATATGCAAAATCAGTTTCTTAATGCGAGTATTAAGGCCTACATATATTTGCCTACTGATTTTAATTCAGTACAATATCTGGGTGTTTCATGCGTTAATGAATAACAGTAAATCACAATCATAATTCCAGAATTATTGTTCAAGCCTATAGGCATGTTGTCTAAGTGATTGACAGTGATAATCGAATTCCGAATTAGTTAGTAGAACCCTATAGGCATGACTTCGACGAGTGTGATGATTATTACCCTATAGGCATGATTTCTAAGTTTGAACTGGTTTTAATCCTATAGGCATGATTTCTATCATTGAACTGATTTTAATCCTATAGGCATGATTTCTAGCATTGAACTGATTTTAATCCTATAGGCATGATTTCTACCATTGAACTGATTTTAATCCTATAGGCATGATTTCTAGTACATGAGCAGGAATTTATACACATTGAGCCAGAAAAAATTAAGCCAGGTCTTAGTCCTATAGGCATGATTTCTGACACACGTTTATTGGACAGATTGATACACTAAAGACGAGATTTTCAAAAAATCACAACATCAATCCTATAGGCAGGATTTCTAGTGGGTAAACATGACATAAGACTAATAAAATTTAATAAGCATGACATGAAACTCATAAGCAGAATCAAAAGCACAAATGAGATCCTATAGGCAGGACTTTTACCCGATTTAGCAAAGAAAATAAGAAACCATTTCCGATTTTACTAAATACCCCAGAATTGTTTGTTACAAAATTATTACAGACCATAATAATAATAATAATAATAATAATAATAATAATAATAATAATAATAAATAATAATAATAATAATAATAATAATAATAATAATAATAATAATAAAAATAAAAAACTATAGAGAGCCTACAACAGGCCCAAATACACCTGAGCAACCCAGGCCTTCAAACCATATCAGCTCCAAGACTCACTTTCACAGGTACAGAACAATCACACATAGAACCCAGATCTCTAGTGTGTCAAAGTTCTCAAGGGCTTCAAGGACCCAGGGCAATGCTCACACTAGAGAACAAATGCTCAAAAACAGTTCAAGGATATTAGAAACCAAACCCTAGTGTGTTAGAGTTCACAAGGGTCTCACATGGAACCCGAGCAGTTATCACACTGGGGAGGTGGGGGATAGAACCTAAAGGACATAAGAATAGGAGTTTAAGGTAGCATCACATAAAGGAGACGTTGGTAAAGGACAAATTTTAAAACATATTTGATTTTAGGAAAAATCCATCATAACAGAGTTTAAAACACAGAATATATAGGCAGAATTGCATCAAGAAGACAAGTTGGCAAGATTTGCAAAGTTGTTTATGCACAGTACACCGTTTTTAATAAGTTAAAGTCTGAAAGGCCTAATTAGGCTAAGTGTACATGCTAACATTTAGGACAGTCTTGTTCAATCACAGAAAAAACATTTAGACAATGTATTAAGGCAAAAGTCAGATAATCACATGTGGAATCCAAAGGAATGCAAGACACGCTAGAAGACAGTTTATCAGGGCATATGAACGACATAGAAAGAAGTTTAATACTGCCCAGACATAACAATTCAAGTTTGTAAAGATTCAGGAATGATTAACTGATTAACATACTAGTATCATCCTAAAGATACTAAGTTTAGGGCAAGTTCATAATTAACACAACCGCATACATGAAATAAATTAAGCTATTCCTTAAGAGGATTCATATTATTCAAAAATAACACATCTCAGAACTAACAGTATCAATTATAAGACTAAAAGAGAATCATATAAACATGCAATTGGCAGAATCATGCTCAGAATGGACTTTAAACATGTTGGATTATAAACATAATTCAGGGATACATAGAAATGAAATGACAAAAGGATAGTCACTCACCAGTTAGGCAATAAAACAAGGAATACACCACAATAGTCGAGAGCCAAGAATTACTTGGCCTTGGCTTTCAATCGGCCAAGACCAGAAGCAAACGAGAGAGCCAAAAGAATCATAACTAAACCCTAAGTTTCAGTGAGAGTGTATTGATTCGAGTTTGTCCTAAAGGGGAAAGGGGAGGGGGTTTAAATAGTGTAGTGGGAATTAACAAGTAAACGAGGAAATACTGTAAAATCTAACATAAATAAGGAAACCATAGCATGTAGAATCAATAAAATCGGACTTCTAGGAAAAAATAGGTAAACCCTAATTTTAGGGAAAGCATATATTGACAAAAATATAACAAAAATTGGTCACACTGGAGAATATAGGACGAACATGGTCATAATAACACTTAAAATCAGAAAATCGAACCAATTTTGGTTCGATTCTTACAAGATCTGCTTGCCATATTTAGGCAAGCAGTATAGAGAAAGACCCATTACCAGGGAGATATCATATATGGCAAGAATTGGCCATGGCATCCCATATTAGATGGGATTTAGGAGAAGATTTAGGTGGCGGCGCTAGGGTTTGACAGAGTGAGAAGGGGAGGGAGAGAGTATAGAGGCGGTTGGCTGACCAAAATGGTCTCTAGGGTTAGGGGTGAGGTTATAAGGAGAAGTGGGGGTAGTATTGTGAGCAGTTGATTATTTTTTATTAACGGCTGGGATTAGGTCATGATCAACGACTAGGATTAGGTCGGTTCCGGACTGGTTAGGGGTTTTTGGATTGGGCTTAAGTGTTGGGTCAAGGGTCTGGGTAGGCATTTTAGGTAAATGGGCTAAGGGGGTTGGTAATTTAGGTCTGAAATTAATGAATTTAGGGGCTATTAGTTAAATATCCAATTTAATTAATAAAATAATTTGTAAAAATGATAAATAAAATAGTGAAAACATTATTTGTGCATAAAAATGATTAACAACACTTATTTATCACTATAAAAGCATAAAACGTTATTGTTTGCATAAATAAAGTAATCATAAGTATGTAAGGGCTATTATTGCAAAATATGTAATTTTAGCCTAAAGATGCAAATATAATTATAATAAATGCATCAAAAAAACGAAATTGGTGTTTACCATCCGTACAAGCGATTTTACCGCTACAGTGATAGTCTCGATGACAATGGACGGTTCTCCGCCGTCCACCGGTGAAAATCCACCGGACCAATTGCCAAAGAAGCGCCTTAACAAGGCGTACAATCCCCCCAAACCAGATTATCCAAACAATTCCCCAGATGCGACGAATCAAAGAAAGGGTGTGGCGATCACTGTAGCACACACTCGCCTGGGAGATCAAAAAGATCCCAAGTCAATTCGGGCACAAATTTGGAAATTGTAAACTGTGGAGATTGTTCTCCACATCAAGACGCATTTACTCACCAAAATTTAGGCGATTTCACTGTGGAAATCACCAACAACGATCACCTGCAAATCGACGGCGACACATAGGTGGCCGAAAATGGAGTTCTTGCCATTCAAAATGGAAAGAAAGATATCAAAATGCTTGACTTGATGAGGAGAACATTTTAGAATCACCAATTTCACATGGGTATCAACCCATTGATCCAATTTTGCAATCCTTGATCACAGATAGTCTAGACTCTCCAGGTGTTCGACGAAATGACCCTCTCTTCTCTGGGCCAATTCATTCACAACTATCAATTGGAAATGCTTCAACATCATCTAAGGAACAACTACACAAAGTTTCAAGTCAAGTTAACAAGTCAATTGATCATCATGATCAATTGACAAACACAGATCTTCACCAGATGGTCGGCCATGGTGTTCCAGTGAACCAATTGCTTCAAAACCAATGCCAAACGATTCTTGCTCATCAGGATATTGCTCCCCATCCTCCAAATCAAATTTTCATCAAGCCAATCTGCTCGAATACTTAAAAAGGTGATTCTGCAGCACTAATTTCCACAGGTGCTCGACAAATTGCCAAGGCCACCTCTGATGATCAAATGGGAGTTCAAACTGCGATACAAGCATCACAAGAGCAGTAGGAAGTTACTCGTCAAAATAATTCACAAGTCCTAACTCAAAAAATCAATGGCCAACCATTGGTTACTTCATCAGAAACGCATGCAGCATGCATTGGTGGATCAGTGTTACATGGAACTCAAATGGCTCTGCGAACTACTCACCAAGCTACTGAAAATGGTAATGAAGGTATTGGTATAGGTGTTGTTCCACAAACAATTCAAATTGTCAACTGCCCTACCCCAGATGTTGTCCCTTCATCATTGCAGCAGGCTATTAGAATAGAGGTTCTAGCCACCCAAAACCTTCATAACCAAACCAACCTAAATCCCATCCCTAATGCTAATGTCCTACCCAAGATTTCCTCCAACTTTGATAGACCAAAAAACTTCAAAAAAAACCTAGAAACCCCCTGCAAAAAATAGCTCACCAGTTGGCCAGTCTAGCAAACAGAATCCACCAGTTATCAATCCCACCCCACATATGAGTAACCCTTCCAATAAAAATAATCTAGTTGTCAGTACACCATCACCACCTCCTACTATCACTCATTCTTATGTCACAAGGCTTAGAGCTAGGCATGAGGCTGAGATTAAACCTATAGCATTTACCCCTCCAAATATAACTACCAAGTAAGGTCATCCTGCAGTAATATTCAAAAGGGATGACTACATGGTAAGATTTTATGATAGGTGAAAATTCACAGTTGTAGGCAAGTTCTCCAATACTATGCCTAGAATGGAAGTCATTAGGAGAAGTTTCATTGCCCAGACTGAGCTTCGAGGTGCATTCAAGATAGCTCATTTCAATGTTAGGACTATGTACATTGACCTGGACAATAAGTACGATCATTCCACTGTGTGGACCAAACAATATATGTACATCCAAGGTCAAATTATGAAAGTGGAAGCATGGTCTCCTGCATTGAAGCCAAATGAAGACTCACCCATTGTGTCAATATGGGTGGTTATCCCAGAGTTACCATGGCACTTGTATTACATGGAAATACTTACACCATTCCTGTCACCTATTGGAAAAGCTCTTTATCTGGATTTGGCTTCCTTACAGAAAACTAGGGGAAGTGTGGCCAAGGTAAAGATTCAAGTTGACCTTACCAAGGAAAGACAAGTGAGAATCAAGGTAAAGACAAATTGACCTCATCATGTTTGGCATGGCTATAATGAGGATCAATATGAGAATGGTGATGGAGAGTGGCTGGAGGTCCAATATGATAATGTGCATGCCTATTGTAATCATTGCAGGCATCTGGGTCATTCGGAATACACATGTGAAATCAGATTGAAAGAAGAAGAAAAAAAAGGATAAAGTTGTTGAAACTAGTAATCCTCATGCCACCAATCAAAGAAGTCCAAAGATGAAGCAGTAACAAGCAAGAACCAAAAGAAGGAACAGAGGGGAATACCAAAATCAGATGCACAAGATCAAAGGAAAAATCATATGACAGCAGAACACCAAAAGGAAGCAGAACAGCACAATGTTGTAGCTGAGATAACAGAAGAAGAATGGAAAACTCAAAAGAAAAAGAACTTTAAAGGTACCTCACAAGGCAAGAGACAAAAACAAGGTTATATGCTAAAACAACCAAACACTCAACAGCAACAGGCCATGCCAAATGAAACTGAACAACATGCCATACAATCAACACAACCATCAGGTATACCTCCTATCAATCATCTAGCTCAACTGGAGAGGAGTGTAGATTCTGGTTCCCAAAATTAACCCATTCCCCCTACTCCCCATTCTAATTATGTTGATTGTGAAGTAAATGTAGGAAAGGCGAATTGTCAGGAGATACCTATAGTCAGGCAGGAAAGGGTACCAAATGGGAAGGGGTTTCCTTATGTTATGCATGAGTGTGCTAATGCAGAATTGACTGACCATAGGATTGACCAACCATCCTCTGCTACCAGTCTCCAATTCAGGCAAACAACAAGCCCAGTAGTCTGAAAGTATGGTTATTGAGGAGGGTTCATAGTCCTTCAGCTCTGAAGAAGATCCCTCTGCACAAATGAAAATACTGTTCAAAAGAAAAGCCAAAGTTTCAACTGACTTCCAAGTCCAGTCTCCGAAAATAATAAACAAACCCAGTCAGAAAAGGAGGAAAACTATGATAAACAAAAATGTAGGAATCAGTATAAATGAACCACCTGATGATTCACAGCTTTTGAGCCCTGCAATCCAGCAAAGATTCAGGCCTAGACTCAGGCCTGATCCTAATGCAACAGTGGAATCCCCTGTCTACAGGAACTCAGTAATAGTTAATCTCTCCCTCTCCCAACCTTTGATATCCAATAACTAAACTCCCTTAGATGGAAATGAATCAGATCTACCCACCAATGATGAAAACCCCATATCCAAAATACACAAAGACACTTCTGTTCCAACCAGCACCCCCAAAAAAATCATCATTTGCATCCATTAGAAATGGTCCTAGAGGAATGCCCTCTCGGCAGATATACTCCACAGCAAGATGAGTACATACAAATTGAATCTGAGGTTGAAATAGTTGGGGAACAAGATGATGATGATGATCCTAGTGAAGAAGATCTTCAAAAGGAACAACACTGTGAACTCTTGATTGTTGTAGTAAATGGAAATCCAAACTAGGAAAATGTTGCTCATGCAACACTGTCACCCAGAAAGAATCCCTCATCAAGGCTAACCAGGAGTAGAGCTGCTAGAGATAGAAGTAGCAATGTCCCACCAAAACACAACCTAAAACCCTCCTTCCAATGACTAGTACAATCATTTGGAATGAAAGAGGAATCAGGACCTCTGGAGCTATTGAAAGGCTCAAAATCCTGAAACATATCCACAAGCTTTATTTCATTGTTGTCCTGGAACTTTTCCTTCAAACTCCATCCAGTGATAATCATATTAACTTCTTCAAACTCCAACTTTCAATGCATCATGATGCTTCCAATGTAAATGACAAAATTTGGGAGTTTTTGGACAAAGAATTCACTGCATCAGTCGTGGATCAGAATGATCAACAACTGACCCTTCAAATGAGACATGCTGAAAGTGACAACATATTCTACATCACAATAGTCTATGCCAAATGCAAGCCAGCAATGAGAAGACCATTGTGGGATGCTCTTAGACTCAAATCTATCACCTATGACAATCCATGGTGTGTGATTAATGATTTCAATGTAATTGCTTCAGTGGAGGAAAAGATAGGGGGCATTCCCTATCAAATGAGCAAAAGTATATATTTCTTATGCATGATGGAGGATTGTGGTTTGGTAGAATTAGGTTTCTATGGTCCTAAATGCACCTGGTCCAATGGTAGAGGGCAGTGTTCTATTGTATGAAAGAGGCTTGACAGAGGCCTAGTTAATGATCAATGGCTAGCTACTTCCCCTACTACTATTGTTTCTCACCTTGCTTCAACAAGTTCAGATCACACCCCCTCCTAATGGAAATCAATGTTAGGAATGACAATGGCAAGAAGTATTTTAGATTCCTGAATTGTTCGGTTGACAATGTCAAGTTCAAACCTTTTGTTCAAGAGATCTGGAACAAAGATGTGAATGGAGGAGCAATGTGGATATTCCATCAGAAGCTTAAGGCACTTGATAATGCTTTGAGCAGGTGGTCAAGACAGGAATATGGTGATATATTCTAAAAAGCAAAAGATTATGAACAACAAGTTAGGGAAGCTGAGATGACTTGGGCTGAGACTAATGAAGATTCTAACAGAGAAGCTCTTCATGAAATTAAAGCCTAGTACATCAGATACATGAAGCTGGAAGAGAGAATTCTGAAGTAGAAAACCCAATTGCAATGGTTCAAAGAAGGGGGATGCCAACTCCAAATACTTTCACAGTTTAATTAGAGGAAAAAGAAGAAAGCTATATATTCACAAAATCAAGGATGGTGAAGGAGAATGGATCCAAGGTGATGAGACTATTGGTGATGTTGCATGTGATTACTACCAAAGCCTTTTCTCTGATCCAGGAGGAACCATTAGAGAGGACCTGCTCTCTTACATTCCCTCAATGACCACTCAGGATGATAATGACATCCTTTCAGCAGACCCTACCATGTCTGAACTTAAAGAGGTTGTCTTCTCCATGAATCCTACCAGTGCTGCAGGGCCAGATGGCTTCAATGGCAAGTTCTATCAATCTTGCTGGGACATCATCAAAAATGACTTACCGAATGTTGTCCTGGCTTTCTTTGGAGGAAGCAGTATGCCAAAGTATATGACCAGTGCATGTCTAGTGCTATTGCCTAAGTTGGAAGTTCCAAATCTCTATCTGAATTTAGACCCATCAGTCTAAGCAACTTCATCAACAAGCTCATCTCCAAAGTAATCAGCTCTAGACTAGCTCCTATCCTTCCTAGAATAATCTCAGCAAATTAGTCTGGTTTTGTTAAAGGCAGAAATATCTCAGAGAACATTATGCTTGCTCAAGAGATAGTTCAAGGTATTAAGAAACCAAATGAAGGATCAAATATTGTCATCAAGCTAGACATGGCCAAGGCTTATGATAAGGTATCATGGAGTTACACTTGTATAATGCTGAGAAGAATGGGTTTCTGTGAGATGGTCATTGACATGATCTGGAGGACTATGTACAATAACTGGTACTCAGTCATAGTCAATGGCACTAGGTTTGGGTACTTCCACTCATCTAGAGGTCTAAAACAAGGAGACCCTCTAGCCCCTTCCTTGTTCATCATAGGGGTTGAACTGCTCTCTAGAATGCTTAATACTCTCAACCACATTCAATTCTTCAATGGGTTCTATATGGAAAGGAGGGGCCCACAAGTTAATCACCTCAGTTTTGCAGATGACATCATAATATTTTCATCTGGGGGCAGGTCCTCTCTGTAAAGGATCATGTGAATTCTAAGAAACTATTAAAACACATCTGGTCAGCAAATCAATAGGCAAAAGAGTCACTTCATGTCATCTTCATGTGCACTCCAGTCTACTGTAAGAAGAATCTAATCAATCACAGGTTTCACATAGAAAACATCCCCTCTGACCTACCTTGGATGTCCTCTGTACATCGGCAGGTTGAGAATATCTCACTTCAACAACCTCACATCGTTGATAGTTGGGAGAATCAGAGGTTGGCATGGAAAAATGCTTTCACATAGGGGAAGGTAAACCTTGATAAAACATGTTCTCCAATCCATGCCAATCCACCTTCTGTCAGCTATCTCTCCTCCTAAAACAGTCCAGAAACAAATAGAGAAACTTGCAGCTAACTTTTTCTGGGGCATGGACAATAACAAAATGAAATATCATAAGGCTTCGTGGCAAAAACTATGCCTTCCAGTCAAAGAAAGAGGTATGGGATTCAGAACCATTGCAGACATTTGCAAATCTATGGAATTCAAGCAGTGGTGGCACTTTAAAACTGCTCAACCTATGTGGGGTAGTTTTTTAAGGGCCCAATATTATCAGAGATTCAATCCCATCTTCAAAAAATTGGTTTTTGTTCAATCTCATGCATGGAAAAGAATGAGGTTCAATAAGAAGGAAGCTGAAAAGAACATCAGGTGGAGGCTACACTCAGGTAGTTGCAGTTTCTGGTGGGATAATTGGTTGGGATCTGGGCCATTAGCTCAACACAAAAATGAAGGTGGTAGGCCTGGGAATGTCCAAGTCTCCAATTTTTGGACAGAGGGTTGGTGGAACATTCAGAAGCTAAATGACTCTGCCCCTACTCAGCTCATTCCTCAAATAATGCAGATTCCCATCTTCTTCAATTCCAACATTCCTGATGAATCCATTTAGACTCCAAATGCAAATGGTAAGTTCACTTGTGCCTCTGCATGGGAAGTGATCAGGAAAAGGAAACAACCTAACTTCTCCAACAAAATGACTTGGCATAAAAGGATCCCCTTCAAGTGGTCCTTTTCTCTGTGGAGAGTCCTCAGAAAAAAGTTTCCTACTGATGACATGGTTATCCCCTTTAGTTCTACCACTTTTACTATGTGTGTTTGTTGTTTTTATCACGCCAGTGAAACAGTGGATCATCTGTTTAGTGTGGGAAACTTTGCCAAAATTGTGTGGGGGAGATTTAGTGGTCTAGTTGGAGCGCAAACAGAACAGTCCCATCAGACTCCTCCTAATAAAATGGTGGTGCTTGAAAAGCCATAATGAGGTTTAGAAACTAATCCTTCACACCCTTCCCATCATCATCTGTTGGGACCTCTGGAAGAACAGATGCAGTGCCAAATATGGGGCCAAAAATTCATCACGGACCAGAGTCTTTTTTCTATACATTCTGACATCAACTTTCTTCTGAGAGTTATTTTCCCTAATATCAAGTGGCCCCTTAATTGACAGGAATTATACCGTTTGATTGAGAGACTGCAACACCAGACATTATCTAATCAGGTTATTTGGGAAAATCCAATTCCTGGTTTTGTAAAAATTAACAGTGATGGTAGTGCTTTAACAAATCCAGGAAAGATAGGAGCAGGGGTGATTGTTAGAGACCACAATTATACAATCATTCATATCATTGTTGCTCCGATTGGGGAAGGCACAAACAACTTTGCAGAAATTGAGGCAGCAATTTTAGGAATCCAATGGTGTTTAAACAATGGCTTCACCGAGGTCCACCTGGAGACTAACTCTGCACTCCTGATCTAGTGGTTTACCAATGGCAAAGATTTCCTTTTGTCTCTCAAGATGAAGTTGCAACACCTCATAGCCCTCAGTACATAATGTGAAAGATTCATGTGTTCTCATGTGTACAGAGAAGCCAATTATCATGTTGATTCCCTTTCAAAGACCAGTCATGAACTCAATGCAATGACCAACTACACCTCCACACCTTCTCTCCCAAATAGGATCAGGGGTCAGATCTTACAAGACTATCTGGGCACCCCAACATTCAGGCACAAAACAACCAGGAGGATTAAAACTCCTGCCCAACAGGTCCCAAATCCTTCCTCTAATGGTCATGCTTGATTCCTCTTCAGCTTTGGGAACAGTCACAGCAAATCTCAGAACTGAGCTAGGAAGAATAACCCCAAAGCATGACCAGATCCATGGGGATAGGAAAAGATCTGGCATCCTCCAAACTAACATTTTCTTCTTTTTTGCAGGTGTTTTATCCAGAAAACTGCATAATCTATTGGTGCTCCTCCTTTGTGTGGTATCAGCAATCTTATTGCTCTACCTACTGGAGGAGTATCTATGGAATTATGTTGGATGTTATCAAGGAAGCTGCAAGTTTCAAATGCAGCAACACCAACTACATCACATCATACACCCACCAACACCTTACAACTGAAGAAGTTCAAAAAACTTAGCAGCACAGCATCCAACTTCTGCCAATAACTCACAACTCTTCTTTCATCCTCTGTATTTGATCCAACTACAGAAATAAAAATAGATGCAGGAGCCTTACCCCTCCCCCTCTTCCCATAATCCAAAACCTCTCAATGCCCCCAGAAAACACAAGAACATACCCTTTTCACTAACTTGTTTGTTACATTGTGCACGTACTGGGTCTTGCCACAGATCATTGAGGCAATTGAATGGAGTGGTATTAGCATCCCAGATGCTCAATCTCCTACAATTACACCAATTCCTCTTGGCAAGTAACAAGGATCCTCCCAGAGTGACACAATCACAGGTAGGTTCAAGATGTAGAATCCCTCAAAAAACAAGACCCTTCGAAGAATGCTATCAGCTCCAAGTGTAACAGACCATAAACTATCCAACATCACCTAAAGCCAACTGTGATCTTCAGCACTGCAGGGCATCAAACACCTGGAGCTGTGAGTTTCCATTTCTTTTACATCATCTCCAATATAGAAACAAGTCAATTATCTACTGCAGTCCACACAAGAACCTGCAAGTAAGTGCCAAGAAAAAAGATGATGCTACAGCTACAGAGGCAACATATTTTACTGCAATTTCAGGATGTAGTTTCCCTCTAAGAACCAATCAACCTATCACTTTAAACACCACACACTAACACTGCAGTACCTCAGATAGGAGTGTTTATGAAATTCTTCCATCAGAACATCCTCCCAAACACAGCAACTACCACACAAATTACTTCAGCACCCACAAGAACCTAAAAGTAATTGTCCAGAAACAGTTCAAGTTACCCATATCACCCACAATACCTCTCCCCTCTTACCAAACTCCATTCACAATCCAATTTTTTTATCAGAAGCCATAAGAATCTGGAAACAGAACACCATTCCCATATTAAGGAGCTATAATGCTCCTTTTTAGCTAACAATTTTGCTCTATTTTGCAGGTACATTGGATAGGCTAGATCAATTGTTATGTTTTCAATGTGTGGTATTAGCATCCCAGATGCTCATTCTACTGAAAATGCATCAATTTATCATAGTCTATCATACTCTCCTTACACACATGTGGCAATCATTCAACCACTAGGCACATGTAGCAAGTACAAAGCCATTTCACAAGCTGTCATTTTTCATCTCGACAGCCTTCATGCATCAGATCCAGCAGCATGCACATCTACAACAGCATACCGTCTATGAAAACAGTCAGCAGGAACTTCTCGAGGCCCCAAATCCAGCTCTCCAATCCTGTCCACACACTGCAGGTACATCATGCCAGCTGAAGCCGAAATATCATAAGCAAGCAACTCCATGCTTCTTAGCTCCTATGCAGCAGGATCATCTCCAGCATACCCACAAAGCAAGTCAGCGGCAGGTACAGACTAGGGAATCAGACCTTGTTCCCTTGTTTTTTACCACCCTCAACCCTCAGCAACAGCAAGCCATAAACTCCAGCAAACAGTGCAGCATTCAGAAGCTCTCATCCCAGGCTGCATGTCTAAAGTTCAGAATAAAAGAAGCAGGACAATGTTCATTCTCTTCTGTCAGCAACATCAGGTAGCAGCAACTAGTCAGCCCAATCTCATGGGCCTTTTTGATATCTATCTTCAACCTTTCTTTCTTGGACATCAATGTCAAAGCAATATTGAAGACATTTCCCTCCACTACCATAGGTTTTTTGTCATACATCATAGGGAACTTCTACTTTATTTTTAGAAGTAGAATCTGTTGTATATGAAAGAAAATCTTCCAACTCATCTCTCAAGTAAAATTAGGATCAATTGTGCAATTTTGTATAGATGACCTAAGCATACTTCACTTTATTTTTGTATATTCATTTGTCTATCAGTTTAGGGTAGACAGCTGGATGATCACTATAGGTCTAACTCATCACATCTCTCAGGGTTCACTTGGGTACCAAGTTTGGGTTACCAAGTGTACACCCATTGTGATCTTAGAGGTCAAGTTCATGTCCCCCTCCATTGTTGTACTTTATATTATATTTATGAAAATTAACCCTAGGACCAATGCCTAGTGGACTTTGAAAAAAAACTTAATATGGATATAAATGACGAAGTTAGATGATAAGGTCATCATAAAAATTATTTGTAATGCAATTAATGATTATTTATATAAAAAAATATGTGAATAAATTGATTCAAAAATCTTCAAAAATTATGGGAAAATTAGGAAAAATACTTGATGATGCTCGTGCACTATTTTGAAAGTATATATGTATTTTTGAAATATATGATTGGGTATCAAAAGCTATCACGCCCGGGTACTCACTCTATACCTCTCGGTAACTTGAGTGATTTTGCCCAATTTGGCTTTCTTAAGTCCAAATGGGTATTTGTACAAATCAAGTGATATTAGCTCAAGTCGGGTATTAATATCTCTAGGTTTAATCCTTTAATTGGGGCTATCAATTTCTTGAGTTCACCCCAATTCCTTGTTAGCCAAGTTTTCCTAGACTTAGCCCCTCTTTCACAAGTAGAGACTAAGTCATTTAGGCATGAATCAATATTTGCAACCATTATTCTTGAGTTCTAGAAAGAACTAGGCTAAATGTTACTAACTCAACCACAAATAAACCCTAGGTCAAACACTCATTAAATACCCATACTAGGGTTGGGCACAACCCTAGCTATGGGTTTAGCTACTCATGGAAATTGTAGAAATTAAAGAAGAAATGAAGATAGAATCCATAATATTAGATTATGGGATAAACATCTAGAGTTTAGAGACAAATCCAGTATAAAATTGCCAAAAGCAGTAAAGTAAGACGACTCAGGTGCTCCTCTAAAACATAAATTAACCTAAAATGACAAAAACTTCTATTTATACTAAGCTGAAAATATCTGACAAAAATTCCCCTGCGCAGGTTGTGCGGTCGCATAATTCTAAGTGCGGCTGCACGCTTGCTTTTGTGGCCGCATAATTGTGGTGTGGTCCGCATTCTTCAACTTTGAGTTCTGGCTTTTGTTGGACTTTTGCTGACCGCACAATTCTGAGTGCGGTCGCACTCTTGATTATGCGACCGCATAAAAATGATGCGGTCTGCACTTTCTTGACTTTGGACTTGAACCAACTCTATGAATCTTCATTCATGCGGACCGCATAATTGTGTTTGCGACCGCACTTGACATCATACGGCTGCTCAATTTTGGTGCGGTCCGCATTCCTTTATGTTGCCAAAATGCCAACTCTCTGAATCTCATTTATTGCGGACCGCATAATATTGAATGCGGCCGCACAATGACTTTTGTGGCCGCACTTCTTGATTTTCACAAATCCAAATCTATGAACCTTCTTTTACGGTCGCATACTGATGAGTGGTGATTTTACCACTCATTTTAACCTTTTATCATTAGATTTTGTATTGTTAAATGATAACTTGAGGTCGTTTTTAGTGTATAATTGCTCTATTTTCAGGGAACTGATGCTATGAAGGTTGGTGTTGAATTGGAATGAAAGTTGGACAAAAAGTGGTGAAAAGTGCATGAAATGTTTCAGTGATTTCGCACCTGCGGATTCTAGGTCGCAAGCGCGACCTCACACCTGCGAAGGATCGATCGCCCCTGCGAAGCCAGCTCAGTCACACAGGACTCGCACCTGCGGTGCTTTTTACGCACCTGCGGAACCGCAGGTGCGACCATATGTCCGCAGTTGCGATGGAAAGTCAAACCAGCCTAAACTCGCACATGCGAGTGAAATTCACGCACCTGCGGAACCGCAGGTGTGACCAGACGTCTGCTCCTGCGGAAAGGTGACCAAATCTCATAACTCGCACTTGCGTGAATAATTCCTCTCCTGCGAAATCGCACCTGCGAGGAATCTTCCGCAGGAGCGATAGTCGGGCATCAGATCTGGACAAGAGTGTAAAATCACATTTTCAAAAACTCAACTCTCATATACTCGACCTAGCAGCCATTTTTAGATATCTTGGCATATCTTTTGGCTTTGTAAATATAATTTTGAGAGAGAAGAACAAGTCTTGAAGCTAGGGCTTTGCACACACACTTGGGTCTTGAAGATTTCATCATTTTGGTTAAGGATTTCTTACCCATTTATGTTTATTTCTTCATTTCCTTGTTTTGTATTGAATATCTAAGTGTGTAGTATTTTTCCAACACTTGAATCTTGTTTATGGGAATATTCATATTGAAAGTGTGGATTAAATACCTTGTTGTGCTTATGTATTGAATGATTTTATTATATTTATGAAGTGGGTGTTTGTTATTTTAATTATTCTTGTTCTTTAATGTTTCCAAAGGGATTAGCTAACCCTAGGACTCGCCCATTAACTCCGAATTAATTTTGGAAAAGATTATTTGGGGTTGGGAAAGATTAATTAACAAGAACTTGAGGATTTAACCCTCATTTTATAGATTCTACCTAGGGATAGGATTGAACTACTTGTAGCCAAACCCGGAAGTGCTTAATCTCCTAATTGGGCTAGGAATAATTCATTTAGGAAGTCTTGTTAGTCTTTGGGAAAAGCTAATTAAGAAATATTATCCGTGGCTAATTAACATAACTCACTCATATTTGTAAAATCGTGAAATACATTGGATCGTTACTTGAGTGTAATTCCCGATGCATTCATTCTTGTTGCCATTGATCATTTTACTCGCTTTCTAGGTTAGTTTATATTTTCGCATTTAGCTATAAACAATTATCAAAAACCCAAAATCTTATTTGTTTGGCATTGCGCGATAAGTGATAACTCTCTAGCATTCCTAATCGCCCTCATATTGTTCTCTGTGGGATTCGACCCCAACCTTGTTGGGTTACTATATTTGACAACGATCGCTTGCACTCCTTTAAGGTGTAAATTGGGCGTATCAAATTTTGGCGCCGTTGCCGGTGATCAATTGGCGTAAGTTAGGTTGTTGGAGAAGTAAGCTTAAGTGCTTTGGTCCAAACTTGTGAATATTTGTGTAATTAATCTTTCTTGTTTATTTTCTTAATTCTTCATTAAAATAAATGAAAAAAATATATATGGCATCATATAATGAATATTGATCGGATGGTAGTTGTTCATATTTTGATGACCCTTGTCCTTATTGTGGAGGACCACACTCGTGGCAAAATTGTCTAAATTCTCCAGGGGATGACTTGTGCGCACAATTTCAAACCCATGTGTGGAGTATTTGTGATAGGTGTGGTTGCCAAAATGGTCATGAGTATGATTGTTTGTATTTGTCTGTCCCCTCCCCGATCCCCCACTTTGATGTATCTACTTTTTGTGATGGAAATTTTAGGGGCAATGAAGTGGAAGAATTTGAGCATGGTATAAGTGGAGAGTTCAAGCTCATGTTGGAGTGCCTACTTGAGGAAGGAAACCATGAGCAAAATGCTTTGGAAGAACTTTTGGAGAATAGTCTCCAAAATGATTTGGCACTTGAAAGGCTACACTCACAAATGGATGCAATGATTGAAGCTTCAAGGGCTCAAAAAGCCTTGGAGGTGAGTGATAGCCAATAAGAGGAAAATTCCTCCTTGGAAATTGAACAAAGCCAAGAAGAACTCTCAAATGCTCAAGATGAGAGGATGATGCACATGTTGGAGGCCATTCTTGAAGATGAGGAAAACCACCACCTGGCGCTTGAAGAATTAAAAAATAATGTGGCTCAAAATGATGAACATATCCGCACTTTGGAGGATCAAATGCAAGCATTGATGGAGACTCATCATGCATCTCAAGTTGAAAGTATGGATAGAAGTCAAGAAAAATTTAATTCTGAGGGTGAGTGCTTTGAGGAATCAAGCCTTGAACATCCGCCAACCGATTCCATGAGTGTTAGTGATGCCAACGAAAATATGGAATTAGAGTCAACCGGGATAATTGCAAATTTGGTTGAAATTGACTCTATCCGGGGGAAGATGAGGATGTCAAAATCCGGAAAAAAATTGCAAGTAGGAAGTTTGAAGGCACAGTCCAAGCATTTCTCAACTTTGGAATTGTGTGGTAAAACGGAAGTTGAACCACACGAGTCAATGGAGTGTTGCGTGGAGGAAATATTCATGCCATACATCTTGCAATTTGAAGAACAAAGGAGGCAAAATGACACTCCTCACATACGGGCCAAGAAGTGCAAAATGAAGAAATTAAGGCATGGCTCGGTCATTTTTCTACCACCCCCCATCGCCCGTGGTCACAAGCTTGATTCCAAGCTAGGTGCCCAGTTCATATCGCCAAAGTAGCGCGAAAAGTGGTAAAAGTTGACTTGCGTCGTGCCACGACGTTAAATGCGGCGCTTGGTGGGAGGCAACCCATCGTTTTTCAAAAAAATTTACGTCATTTTTGAAATTTTCCTTTTTAGAATAGCTTATTATATTTTTTCTAACCAATCTGCCAAGTTTTGCATTTTTCGGAGTTGATTTGAGCAGGTCGGGGATACCGGGGAGTCAAAACCAGTGCAAGAAAGCAAAGAAATTGCTGGGCAAACATTCTGCCCAGATCTGCAATGCCTTATGTCCAAAATGCTATAGCAGAATGGCATTTGCAATCAAAAATGCGATCGCAAATGACCAAAGAATGCTCTGCGCAAAACCCAGGTATTTTCGCACCTGCGGTCACTTTCCGCAGGTGCGACTTCGCAGGCGCGTAACCTTTCATCGCAGGTGCGACCAAAGTCGCTGGTGCAAACTTTTATACGCACCTGCGGTCCCACATGTGCGGTACTAAGTCCGCCGGTGCGAAAGGCCGTCAGTTAATTCCGAATTTTACTCCCCCCAGGTTAGTTTTCTATGCCCTCACATTTCAAAGCACAAAACTCCCTCACAATTCTTTACAGCACACCCACATCTCTCACTCCGAGTGATTCACAATCTCAGGTAACATCACGTACTCACTCCTTTTTGCCTCTCTATTTTTGTTTTTCTTTAAAGTTTTCTTGATTAATCAGGCCTTCAATGGCCATGGGCATCATCTAGTTGCTTCATTTTTGTTTTTGTTCTTTTTTTCTTTCCTTCACTGTTTTAGGATAGCATTAGGGTGAGGGTTGGTTGAGAGTAGTGAGTGAATCAATTGTGGAGTTGTGTCGAGCATCAAACTCGTGTGAGGAGAGAGTAAATGTCATACGTTCGCGAAGTGTTCGAGTTATGGTACGAGTGAAAATCGAGTGCCTCGTATATTGATTGTAGTATTAATGAAGTTAGAATGCAATTTGGTACACTAATCTGGAAGTCTTGAGTACATATTAGTGGCCAAAAGCAAGACCCAAAGCAAAATTCTCACAAAAATCTGGGCAGTGGAATTTTTGGATGGAGGATCGCAGGTGCGGACCTTTTTCCGCAGGTGCGACCTCGCACCTGCGAGTCCAGAACCGCTGGTGCGAAGATTTTCACAGGTGCGACCAAAAAGACCGCTGGTGCGGAACCGCACCTACAATAAAAATTCCGCAGGTGCAAAAACTGCACAGATTCTCCTAAACCAGTGTGCTTGCATCTGGGCCTTCTCGGGTCCGTTCGACCTGGTTCTTTGGCCTATTTGCAGTGTTTTAACATGCTTAACGATATTCCACTGTTTCACTAACCTCATTTTGAACCTTTATAGGTACTTTGATTCATAAATGGACACGAACCTAAGCCAAAATTATGAAATTGAAGAGGAAGTTGGAGAACAATATGATGAGTACCGATTCATGTTAGCCGCCTGTCAACGCCGGTACTTTGAGCACCTCCTCACAAAAAAATTGATACTTGAGCGAGGCATTGCCGATGACAAAGTGAATGAGAAGCTGCCGGGATTCTATGAACGGCTGGTATCTTCCGGGTGGACTTGCTTCATTCCAACCCCGTGCATTGCTAATGAAACGTTGGTTCATGAGTTCTATGCCAGCCTCAGGCGATCAACCTTTCAAGATCCTTTCCTCATCATCCGAGGGAAGCAAGTGAGATTCGGGGTGGAAGAGATAAATGTTGTCCTGGGAATTGAAAAACACCCAATGCAGCCAGTGGTGGACAGGGATACGTGTGAAAATGCAGCATGGCTAGCTTCCAAACTATACCCAAAAAGTGTTCGATCAAAATGGGCAAACAAGAGGAAGGGCTTGAAGTCGACTGACTTCACGGCCGAGGCCAAGATATGGTTGCTCATACTGAGCAGCAGAGTCTCCCCCAGTGGGAATGTAACAGACGTATCCTACGTCAAGGCTCTGATCATAGCCTGCCTGATCGACGGTGTTCCAGTGAACCCAGGTCACTACATTCTACAGGAAATGCGATAGTTTATGATTGACAATGGGCCTGGGCTATTGTTTCCATCAGTGATCACTGAGCTATGCCGGCGGGCAGAGGTTGAGGAACGCCCTGATGATCTTCAGGTACCAGCTGACAAGCCCTTCCAGCCATTGAGGGTTAAGGGCGAAGGTGGAGCAGTCAAAAGCAAGAAGAGAAAGATGACCACCACCACCACCGAGATTGGATCTTCCTCCCTGCCTAGTTCATCAGCGGGTCCGTTTGGGGAGATGAACTCCCAGCTTGCTCTTATTAAGGACCTCGTGTCTAAGCTCCCCACCGGACCCCCCACTTCACACCCACAACCCCCACCTGACTATTATTCCAAAACTGAGATGAAGAAATATTTTGACACTCAGACAGAGATGGCTGCTTCTCATGACAAGATGGCTGCTTCTCTGAAGCAGATGGAGACCTCCTACACCAGCCTTGAAAAGTCACATGTTGATTTGGAGGATTCGTTTAAGAAGGATAAGAAAAAGAACAAGAAGAAAGGGAAGCTCCTAATCAAAGTGTGGAGGGGTGTAAAAGCAATTTTCAGGTGGGGGCAGCCGAGCAAGCCGCTGCTAGTTGCAGATGCTGACGACAGCGAGGAATATTCATTCATGTCTGATGTTGATGGTGGTGTTGATCTGATGCTACTGACGTGATGATGAGGAGGATGATGATGAGGGATCGCAGCCGTTCTGACCAGCCACTTCTCCTACAGTTTGCTAGTCTGATGCTGACCTCAGGGAGACCCTCAAACTTTGTTATTTTATTTTGATATTGAGCAGTGAGGACACTGCAATGTTTTTAGTTGGGGGTGGAATGTGCACATTTTATGTCTTGTACATTTTATCTATCTGCGACCTGGGTTATGACATTGTTATGTGCTCTTTCCGGGCTTTATTGTCATTTATAGATATTATGTGCCCTTGCCGGGCTTGGTGTGATTTGGTTTAGTTTCTTTAATAGTTGATGTTATTTTTAGCTTTTTAGTTTTATTTTGAGTAGTTAGTTTAATTTACGTAATAATAATAATACTTTCTTGGGTTTTCTTCATGCTACGGTTCTTTCCCAAGAAACACTTTCGAAATGAACCGGGTGACTTGTCCCTATGATAGATGGTGTGACAACTTTCTTAAGGGAATTAGTCTTGTGTTGCTAGGAAGAGACTTTTGAATTATTTGGTACTAAATAAATTAGTCTCTTGTATGTGAATTGTAATCTAAGAATAACCCTCCGAAAATTGATTCTGAATGAAAACAAGGAGATTGCATGATACAAGTTAATTTTTGTGATAAATTCTTGGCTCTTTTAGTGACTCTTTACACACTAGCTCGAAAATACTGCTCTAAACTCCTATATAAAAAAAAGATAAATAAATAGATGAATGAAATTGACTCATCTTGATTAATTCATGTGTCATGTGTGTTAGTGCTTGTATAAATAAGTCTTGTGCTTGCGTCCATCATCTAGAACTTGCCCGGTTGGTTTTTCAATGCTAATGACAATTA
>ML289006.1:4313-18596 GCA_005239495.1 Nicotiana undulata
AGAATTTTGAGGAGGACCCTCAAAATTCTGAAGCAAATTCAGCCGATCGTCGCACGAGCAACACTCATAAGTATTCACCCATCAAATTGGGGCAGAATTTTTAGGAGGACCCTCAAAATTCAGTAGCAAGAGAGGTTGCAATGTCTTGAACCGTGTCACGGTCGTCGGTTTATCTAAAACTATTTTAGATTATATGTTTATGTTATACTTTTGCAAAATCATGCATACTTATTTCTCGAAACATCTTGTTTAGCAACGCTACCCCGATGACACAGGCAGCAACATCAGAGCAAGCCGAACAAGTCAAGCAGAGCCAACGGGGATACGAACTACCCCCCCCCCCCCNAATCTTCATCACAATTGCAAATGCCAAAGTTTGATGTCCACACAAAGAACGAACGTGTTCAAAATCACAATTCTCGAAACCATCACACTTGCCGGCGTCTATTATCAATACAAATAATTCTCCACAATCACAATGTTGCAATCTTCTATAAGCTAAGAATTCCTATTGTCATTTCATTTTCTGCATAAGGCTACATTTCTGCCTTCCGAGACTAAACATTGTCTCCATCTGCATTCGCATCTCTGCATAAGGCTACCATTATGCCTTCCGAGACTAAGCACTGCCTCCATCTGCATTCGCATTCTTGCATAAGGCTACTATTCTTCCTTTCGAGACTAAACGCTATCTCCATCTGCATCTGCATTCCTGCATAAGGCTACATTTCTGCCTTCCGAGACTAAACGTTGTCTCCATCTGCATTCGCATTCTTGCATGAGGCTACTATTCTACCTTTCGAGACTAAACATTATCTCCATCTGCATTCGCATTCTTCATGAGGCTACTATTATGCCTTTCGAGACTAAACACTGTCTCCATCTCCATTCGCATTCTTGCATAAGGCTACTATTCTGCCTTCCGAGACTGAACGTTGTCTCCATCTGCATTCGCATTCTTGCATAAGCCTACTATTCTGCCTTCCGAGACTAAACGTTGTCTCCATCTGCATTCGCATTCTTGCATAAGGCTACTTTTCTGCCTTCCGAGACTAAACGTTGTCTCCATCTGCATTCGCATTCTTGCATAAGGCTACTTTTCTGCCTTCCGAGACTAAACGTTGTCTCCATCTGCATTCGCATTCTTGCATAAGCCTACTATTCTGCCTTCCGAGACTAAACGTTGTCTCCATCTGCATTTGCATTCTTGCATAAGGCTACTTTTCTGCCTTCCGAGACTAAACGTTGTCTCCATCTGCATTCGCATTCTTTCATAAGGCTACTATCCTGCCTTCCGAGGCTAAACGCTGCCTCCAATCTATTTTTCAAAAATGACCACTGCCTCAAATTTACTTTTCAAAAATGGCTACCGTCTCAAGAACTATTTACTTCTCTTTCCTTTTGGGCTAAGCTCCACCCCTTTAATTCGCAAGACTAAGCTCTGTCTTGTCAGCATCATATTATTGCATCTTCATGGGCTGAAATATCGCCAACTTATCCAAAGGCGCCATCGTTCGGAGGCACCATCTTCATAGCCCGAGAACACCATGCCGTGCCCTGAGGATCTCTTTCGATTTTGCATATCATTATTCAAAGGCGTCATGGTTCGGAGGCACCATCCTCATGGCCTGAGAACATTATTTTCATGGCCTGCAAATCCTGCATCAAGCCATCCATGGCCCAAGACGTCATGGTCTGAGGACGTCATCCTTAGCTGTCAGAAGACATCGTTCATGGTCCGACGGGAGTTTGCATCATGTTTAAATTACGCACAATATATGCTTGTATCGTCTATTTGCAGGTAATCCGGTGAGCAACGGACATCCCAGCATGAGTGGTCCCCGCTCCAGTTCTCCTAACCATTCCCGTAAGTCGTTAATTCATCAAACCCTGTATGTTGCGTCCGTCCTTGTAAAAACAAAACTCCATTAGCATACTTCGTCGATGGCTACAGAACTACATATGGCCTGATTCTTGTAAAACCAGGGATATGTAAGCGACTCAGAAACCAGGGTGCAGCCTTAATCTCTTCAAACCATTAAACTAGGTCAAAATTGGCCATCATGTCTTTACCCGACAACTCTTTCATCCTTCCCGGGTAAAGAGAGGCAGCTGTTGATACCCAATTTTTCCTCAAACTATTTTAATTTTACACATATACCTTTGAAATTAGTTTTTATAACAATGGGAATTTCTTCATAATTTCCATATTTTATTTATCAATTATTTTCCAATTTATTCAATACTTTATATTCAATAGTTATTCATAAATTATATCATAAATAATTTAAAAATATATTCCAGCTCAATTTATCACTTTTGATTCTATTAGGATTTAATTATTTCATAAATTAACCAATTTAACATTATTTAGCTACAATTACAATAATTTTGCAGTTATAGCCTACTTTTACACTTTATAGTTTTTTAATTCAATAATTAGTCATTTTATAATTTTATATTAGTTAATTACCTTAATTTCACCTATTTAGCCTTAATTTTATTTTTATATAATTATTGGATATTTTATTAATTATTTATCTATTTTTAAAATGGGTATTTAACACACTTTAATTTTGATTTCATCCTATTTAATTTAACCCCAACCCAATTAGCCCCAACCCAAACCAGATTCATACCCGGCACATCCCCACGACTAATCTGAGTCGTTGATCAATCTAAATCAACGGCCTAGATTAGTGTTACCATAATTAACCCCCCCCCCCCCCCCCCCCCNACTTCTAGTATGTTCCCCTGCTCCGATGAGTCCCTTCGTCTTCTCTGGCGACCTCTCCACCGGAGGCCATGGAGTACTCATCCTCAGACCTCCTATGGTCCTTTTACACCGGTGTTTGCCATCTCTAAGTCCTTCAAGAGACCTGGGTTAACTCTCCTACCCTCTGGGCCTGTGCTTGCCATTCTCCGGCCACCTCCGGTCATTCGAGTAAGATCTATGACCTTTGGAGCTTAAACCAGTAACATTTTTGAAGTTTTTCTTATCTTTATGGGTTCTCTTTGAAACCCTAATGCTCAAATGCCCCGATTCTTTTAGATATATGATAGATCTATGTAGGTTTTAAGCTATTCGTTGTTTTCCTCAAAAAACGCTCTGATTTTTCTCTAAAATGACTCTTTGTTTTCAAAGCTAGGGTTTCATGACCCCTTTTTGAAACGATTTTCCTATAATTTTTAGTGTCATTCTATGATTCCTACTGTGTTTTAGCAATTTATTTAGGTTTCTCGCTCTTGTGTAAGTTGTTGTGTTGAAACCCTAAATTTCTAGTCCTAAACCCTAAGTCCCTGATTTTGTCTGTGATAATATTGTTTGTATATGTGTCTGTGTTCCATGAGCTTTATGATTCGCTGATGTTTTACCCTATGTTATTCATCTATGTTTTTTATTTCACCTACTTTCCCGTTTATCGTACTGTTTACCCTATAGTCCATGAGAATCCCTAATCTCATATGTCTTCGTTACTAGGGTTTTCTGACTTCTTGCTTATCATCTGCTAATTTCCTTTAATTGATGATATTCCTATTTTAATCCCTGATTTCCTAGGATTAGTGTCCTCCACTGATCTCCTATGATAATACATTACTCATCTTAATCTAAATTATTTCCTTGCCTTATTTTGCTGAATATGCTATCACATGGATTCTTATGTTGTTTCCTTAATTGGGGCAATGCTGAATTTAGTCTTGATTGCTCTATACTATTCCTATATGTGCTAAAGTGATTCCCTTGTGTGGTATTTTCCTTTGGTCAGTGTTGATTGCCCATAGTTAAGACCTCACTCGAGGATTCCCTTACTGATTTCCCAATTTTAAATTATTCCCTGCTTCATTCTCGTACCAATATTGTTGTCAAGTTAATACACATATAATTTCCTTAAATAAGATTCTGAACTTGGTCTTAATTATGTGCCATATACTGCCCTATGCTTGTACCATTAGTTTATATGATTTCCTTTCCTTATATATGTTTGTATCCGTTTGAATATTGACTCCTTAATTAAAGGGAGCACTGATATTAATGTGATTATAATTGATGTGCACTTCCATAATTTGTTGAACTGTTATTTGTTACCTTATTTTCCACCTATCTTTCAAACTATATATACACACTACTCTTTCATTAAGGAGAGGACAGAGACATTGTTCAAACTCTCTCTTACTCTCACACACACTTCTTCTCTTTATTGCCCTCTTGCTACTAGTCGGTTAAAAGCCAAGACTAGTTAACATACTTGCTTACTCTTCATTCTATACTTGCTATCCTTCCAACTGGTATGTCTCCAATTTATGTTTAAGCTTCAAAACAATATGTTTCTTTGGGTATTTCAGTTTATACTATTCTTAATCTACTTCTACTTTTGGTTCTACTGTCCTATCTGCAACATGTTGGTATACTCTGTTGTTTCTAGTTCTCAGTACCTTTCTCTTCAGCCTGAGCATATGCACGGCCTCTTGCATGTTTCAATGTAATTTTTCTTATGTCTCCTATGATCCCTAGTATACTACAGTTGCACTATGTGTCACCTAGTCTCCATGTAATCTTGAACACATGACTCTTTCTGAACCTATGTGTAATTATGTGTATTGCATGCTGCCATCTCCCCGGTACTCCCTCAATCTGATTTCGTTTAAGCCCCTGGCATGAACCTTTTGTGGCAAACTATGTCTGTCTGAGCTTTGTACAGGCTGTAATACTCTGGTATCCTAACCTGTTTTCTACATATCCCCATTCCCTATTACCTTGTCTATATTGTCTCTATGCACTATGTGCTGTTTAATGTTGGTTGATTGATTCTGAAACTGTTTTTTCCTAAACTACTCACTTGCAAACTATTTCAAATAAACTATTCTTTAGAAAGGTTCTTTTAACTCAACTCTTTTCCAAATCATTTCATGCACTTCACTTTATTCTTAGACAATGGGCTTTTCCCCCCTCAGTGTGAGCACTGATTTGGGACCCCTGAGCTCCCTCTGAACTCTAACACACTAAGGCTGGCATTTCCACACTACACATGTCCAATTCTGGGTTACTAAATCTGGGTGTGAGCATTGATTGGGAGCCCTTGAGGGCCTTAGAGAACTTTGACAGATCCCGGATTATGAAAGGCTGTGAAGTACCATATGGCAATGAGGTTTGGAACACTTGGGCCTATTTGTAGTATCCCTATAGAATAGCTTCTTATTTTCCATTTCAGTTATGTAATTTATTCATTGGCCTGTAACAAGTTGTAAACAACTCTTGGGGATGGATAGTAAAAAGGGAAAAAGGGATAATTATGCATGCCATAGATATAGATGAGTAGAATCCATGCTTAGGTTTACATTCCTAATGTGTGCATTAGAAGTCATGCTATTAGGATTTCATGAACCTATTTTCAGCAATGTTATGCCAGTGTCTGTTCAATAATAAAAATAAAATGTTGCCATGTGATTATGTTCATGCATTCTAAAACTGAATCCTGTCTCAAATGTGTATTAACATATCTATACTTCACCATGTTTCACATAGAAATCATGTCTTAGGTGAATAATTAATGAACTTGTCACTTTTGTATACCATGTCAAGCATGCACTAAAGACCATGTCCTTAAGGCTGTCATGTCTACTGCTTTAATGTACACCATGCCTCTAATTTATGCTCATGCCTATCACTTAGAACTCCTGCTCTTAGGATAATAAAATCAACATAAATCTATTACTCATGCGCATTCAATCGGATCTTAATCATCCTGCATTTATATATGCATGTTAGATACCATGCTCTAGGTTTCGTTTGCATTTAATCAACTTCTCTTAAGTTTAAACTGTTGATTTATAAAAGATATAAAAACAGTTTTACATTACGTTCATCATGTCTTCTTATAATAGAAATCGGTAATTGACTTTGCATTCTCAGATTTACATCACCTAGAACAACATGTTTAGGTAACAATCTGCAACAATTTCTCTAATAATTCTGATACATTGTCCCCCGCCTAGGCAAGCCTTAGGGGATTAAATTTCTAAAACTAGAAGTCTGACTCTATTGTGTGTATTGCTTAATGCTAACAGGTTCTTTTCAATCAGTAGGCAAACTGACTAGGGATTTCAAGTAATGACAAAACTACATGTCTGTTTATCCTCTGAATTCACCTAAACATCATGTCTTAGGATCTTAATTAACAATACTGCCCTTATATGTGTTTGAGTCGTGCTAATTATATGCATTATTTGCGAAGGTAAATATGATCCTCTTATGTGCTCCTATGTGTTTCCCATTTACTGCAGTCCTATATGTTCTTTACTTGTCGCTTTAGAATTTTACCTTTAAACCTGAGGGTCTGCCTAGTACCTCTCTTTAGGATAGTAGTCCTAACCTCCTCCGGGACTAATATGATGGGACGGGTAATAGCACGCAATAGAGTTCGTGACCAACACGCACTTTAATTACCTTCACGGGGTGGGAAAGGGTAGAATATGGATATGATGACTGACGTGCTAATACCACGTGTAGCCCCTCTCTAAGGAGTGTCATACAGGGTATTGCATTGATGTGATCCATATTATTTCAAATCTAGGACATCCCTTCCTTTGAATGTTAGATTATAACACTTTTTTCAAAACTTAGTCGTTTTATAATTGTTTTCCAAACACTTGCTTGCTTAATACTTAAAATACCCTCTTACTTGAGCCCTTACTTGTTATTGTTTAATTGTGCAAATTCACGAAAACCATTTGGCCGGGAACCACACTTGTGGATCCTGAGGGGTGCCTAACACCTTCCCCTTGGGATAATTTCAAGCCCTTACCCTATCTCTGGTTAGCAACGTAATTGTAAATGAACCCCTTAGGTTCCCTAACGCATCGTTAAAATCGTTAGGTGGCGAATCTCCAAAAACACAAACCCCTTTCCCAAAAGGAAAGAGTTGTCTTAACCCAAATGTCCGAAACCCGATTTCCGCGAGGAAAAAAAAGGGGTCGTGACAAGTGGGGGATTAATAAGTTGATTAAGGAAAGGGGTGAATATTTGGATAAGTTTAAGGAGAATCAATGTGGAAACCAAGAGCCTTAGTAAATGTGACTCTTAAGTTCATATAATAAGGTCGAAATATTAGAGGGATTTTGTTGGCCAAGTCTTACAAAGTGAGGCCCACACCACAAAGACTTAAAATCTCTTTCACCCACAAAAATAAGAAATCTCCGTACATCATTAAAATGACAGGTTATGGTTCTAAGTAATGGAGTAAAAGCTTCAGCAAAAAAATTCACACGAGATTCCATAAGGTAAAGGCAACGTGAGATGCGATTTGAGAGAACACAGTACAATCTTTCTCAAGAATATCATACGAATTTTTCCCTACTTCGAATATCATCGTTACATGTTTTGTCGTGATTGACGGGTGTTGGAAGGATTTTCATGAGAATCGGCTCGGGTATGTTAAATTTATCCCCTCTTTCTTTTTGGCATGATCCATATGATACAAACGAAACGAGCAAAAGCACAACTTTAATAAATGACTCTACTCATAGAAATACTAGAGATGCCTATGTTCTTGAATCCCCATGTGTCCTATTGTTCTATCATCTGTTCATGGGTCTCAGAAAATATGTAAGTTGATAAATTTTATTTCATGATATTAATCAAAGGCATAATGGTCTTTGACGTTCCGAAGATTTTATTGGCGTACTCAATGGTCGAGATGATATGATGGAATGCCCTAAGAGGCTTGATGATGTTATGAACGCATATACCTATGCATGGTATGACATTTATATGCATATGCATGGCATTACAAATATTAATGATTCACATAGTTATTCAGACTTACATGTTGAGTCTTTTACTCCATGTTTCTCTCATGGCTATTATTTGCCGATTTTCATTCCTTACATACTCGGTACATCGTATTGACGTCCCTTTTGCATGGGGATGCTGCGTTTCATGCCCGCAGGTCCCGATAGACAGGTCGAGAGTCCTCCAAGTAGGCTATCATCTTCGAAAGGTGTTGATGCGCTCCATTTTCTCCAAAGTTTCTTATTTGGTGAGTATGATTTGGACGTGGCCCTGTCCCGACCTTTATGGTATTGATGTACTCTTAGAGGCTTGTAGACATATGTCATGTATATGAAAGATAGTATGAATTTTCGGCCTATGTTCGGTGTACGAGTGATCATTTTGGCCTTATAAGCCCGTATGTCATATGTATTAGTTTGTATTACATGTTTGGTCGTCCTATGTCAAGTGTTTCCTTATGCTTTATTCTAATTATCTCACATCAGCTTTCAAGGGCAAAGTAACAACTTCCAAGGCCTTAGTCAACAACAATGGAGACCTCAAAATAATCAAAGCAATTGGTATTCTCACAACCAAGGTAATTGGAGTGGTGGAAACAATAATCAAGGGAATTGGAATAATACCAATAACCAAGGCAAATTGGGTGGAAACAATCAAGGCGGTTGGAGTAACAATCAACGAAATCGGGGGTCTGCTTTTTCAAATTCCCCCGATGTATCAACAACCGAGAAACCCATCTCCTTATCATTTCCATGGTCCTAGTTCTTCCAACAATGAAATGGGCCATATTGAGAACATGTTCAATCAAATGATGGAGAATAATGATGATTCCGATGCCCAACTTGGTTCACACAACACATCGATCCGCAACTTGGAAGTGCAAATGGGGCAAATCTCTCAAGCTTTAAATTCACGTCCTAAGGGGCACTACCAAGTGACACGGTTGTGAACCCAAAAGGTGGGAACAATACGGGGCATTCCATGGCCGTTAGTACAATAAGTGAAAGAGGTGTGAATGCACCCACCTCACGTCAAAGACAACTTGTGGATGATGAGCAAGTGGTAGAATAAGAAGTGATCCCGAACAAAGTGGTTCAAGCAAATAATGGAGTGTGGATTGATATTGATGACACTGTGGAAGAGACTCAAGAGGAAGTGAACCCGTCTAGGGACCATGTTATTGACATACCGAAACCTACAGTGCAATAGGCCAAGGCACCATTGCCTAAGCCACCTCCTCCATATCCTCAAAGGCTCTCCAAGAAAAATGGCAAGAATCAATTCAAAAAGTTCATTGACATGATGAAGAGTCTCTCGATAAATATGATATTAGTTGAAGCCTTGGAGAAAATGTCCGGTTATACAAAGTTTATGAAGGATTTGGTGACAAAGAAACGGTCGATGAATTTTGAAACTATCAACACCACTCATCAAGTGAGTGAAATTGTGCATTCGATGGCTCCTAAATTGGAAGATCCCGGTGCTTTCACAATCCCTTGTACCATTAAAAGTGCAAAATTTGCTAAAGCTCTTTGTGATCTTGGGGCGAGTATCAATGTGATGCCCTATTCGGTTTTCAAGACCTTGGGAATTGGGAAATAAAGACCCACATCTATGAGATTACAAATGGCCGATCGTACAATGAAGAGACTGTTAGGAGTAATTGAATATGTATTGGTTCGTGTTGATAAGTTCATTCTCCCGGAGGATTTTGTTATTCTTGATTGTGAAGTGGACTATGAGGTGCTGATTATTCTTGGAAGACCTTTCCTTGCTACATGATAGGCTTCTTGTTGATGTGGAAGCCGGAGAACTCAATTTCCAGGTGGGTGATGAAAAGGTGGTGTTCCACGTGTGCAAATCTATGCAGAAACAAAATAGCAATGAAGTGTGTTCTTTCGTGGACTTGGTGACCGATGTCATTATTGATGATACAAATTTCACGATTAATGTGGGTGATATGTTGGAGGTCGTCTTGCTCAACGTTGATGATGACGAAATAGATGGCTACATGGAATGTGTGAATTCTTTGCAAGGAATGGGGCCGTACAGCTATGCACTCCGGAAACTTTCCTTGGATCTTGAGAATAGGAAAACCTCTCCTACAAAGCCTTCAATTGAAGAGCCTCCTACCTTGGAGTTGAAGCCATTGCCTCCACATATTAGGTATGAATTTCTTGGCCTTTGTTCTACTTTATCGGTTATTCTTTCCTCTTGTTTGACTAACGTGCAGGTTGACTCCACATTGGTGGTGCTCCACAAGAGAAAGAAGGCTATTTGGTGGACTTTGGCGGGTATTCGGGGAATAAGCCCCACATTTTGCATGCACAAGATTAACTTGGAGTAATATTCCAAACCATCCATTGAACATCAAAGGAGACTCAATGAAGCCATGCAAGACGTGGTCAAAAGGGAGATCATCAAGTGGTTAGATGTCGAGGTTGTCTACCCCATTTCCGACAGTTCGTGGACTTCTCCAGTGCAATGTCTCCCAAAGAAGGGGGCATGACAGTGGTCACCAATGAAAAGAACAAATTGATTCCCAGAAGAACGGTGACCGGGTGGAGAGTGTGTATGGACTATCGCAAACTAAACAAAGTCACGAGAAAAGGCCATTTTCCACTCCCCTTACTTGTCCAAATGCTTGATAGGTTGGCCGGTCGTGATTTCTATTGCTTTCTAGATGGATATTCGGGCTACAACCAAATCCTTATTGCCTCGGAAGATCAAGAGAAAACAACTTTCACTTGTCCCGTTAGCACTTTCACTTTCAAGCGGATGCCATTTGTCTTATGCAATGCACCGACGACTTTTAAAAGGTGTATGATGGAGATATTTACGGATATGGTAGAGGACTACCTTGAAGTCTTCATGGATGACTTCTCGGTAGTCGGGGATTTCTTTGATGATTTCTTGGAAACTTTGGATAGAGTATTGGCAAGGTGTGAAAAAATAAACTTGGTGCTAAATTGGGAGAAATGCCATTTCATGGTCGAGGAAGGAATTGTACTTGGCCAAAAAATTTTAAAGAATGGCATAGAGGTCGACAAGGCAAAGATATAGGTGATTTCTAAACTTCCACCTCCAACCTCAATGAAAGGCGTGTGAATTTTCTTGGGTCACACAGAGTTCTACCGGCGCTTCATAAAGAATTTTTTCTAAAGTGGTGACCCCATTGTGCAAGATCTTAGAGAAAGATGATAAATTTCACTTCAATGATTATTGTATGAGAGCCTCTGAATTGCTAAAGTTCAAGTTGACAACCACTCCCATTATCACCGCTCCTAATTAGAGTATTCCTTTTGAGCTCAGGTGCGATGCTAGTGATGTAGCGGTTGGAGCTGTTTGGGGCACACATCAACAAGGCTTTTCATATGGTCTACTATGCTAGTAATACCATGAATGATTCCCAAGTCAATTACAATGTTCCAGAGAAAGAACTCCTTGCCATTATGTTTGCAATTGAGAAGTTCCGACCATACATGGGTGAAAAGGTTATTGTTCATATGGATCATGCGGCACTTCTCTATCTTAGAGAAATAAAGATGCAAAAGCTCGGCTGATAATATGGGTACTATTGTTACAAGAGTTTGATATTGACATCCAAGATAAGAAAAGGGAGTGAAAATAAAGTCGCGGACCACTTGTCTAGTTTGGAGGAGGAGGGGAGGCTGCATGATGGACTTGAAATCAATGACTCCTTTCCCGACAAGCAACACTTGGCTATTTCAATGAATAAGGTGCCATGGTTAGCGGATCTAACAAACTTCCTTGTGTGTGGAATCATCTCGGATAAGTTCTTTTCAAATCAAAGGAAGAAGCTTAAACGGGATTGTCAAGACTGTTAATGGGACGAGCCATAACTTTTTTGGATTAGTACGGATGGGATAATTAGAAGATGTGTACCGGACGAAGAGCAAAGTGTTATTCTTGAGGCTTTCCATTCTTTGCCTTATGGTGATCACCATGGTGGAGCGAGAACTACGGCCAAAGTGATAAGTTGCGGTTTCTATTGTCCCACTCTTTACAAATATGCAAGTGATATGGTTAAAAGATGTTATGAATGCCAACGGGCTGGTGGAATCTCGAAGAAGAATGAAATGCCTCTCACTATAATTTTGGAGATTGATATCTTTGATGTGTGCGATATTGATTTCATGGGTCCTTTTGTGAGTTCTTGTGGAAACACCTACATCTTGGTCACGGTTGATTATGTTTCTAAATGGGTTGAGGTCATTGCTCTACCCAACAATGAAGCGAGAATTGTGATGGCGTTCTTGAAGAAGAATATTTTCACAAGATTTGGTACTCCGCAGGCTATCATAAGCGATTGGGGGTCACATTATTGCAACAAGGATTTTGACACTTTGCTAAGAAAATATGGTGTCACTCATAAAGTTACAACTCCCTATCATCCACAAGCTATCGTCCAAGTGGAAGTCTTCACCCGGGAGATAAAAGAGTATCTCATCCAAAACAGTGAATGCTAACCAAATGGATTGGTCAAAGAATCTTGATGATGCACTATGGGCTTATCGTACTATTTTGTAAACTCTTATCGGGATGTCTACATACCGTTTGGTGTTTGGCAAAGCTTTTCATATTTTGGTGGAACTTGATCACAAAGCCATGTGGGCTTTAAAGAAGTTGAATCTTGATTGGGATGCAACTGCTAACTTGCGGGTTTCACATTTGCATTAATTGGATAAGTTTCGGTGTCATGCATATGCAAGTTCGTCCTTGTACAAAGAGAAGATGAAGCACCTTCATGACAAATAAATTGGGAACAAGGAGTTCAAGGTGGGCGATCTTGTTTTGTTGTTCAACTCACGGTTGAAGATGTTTCCCGGAAAGCTGAAATTTAAATGGAGTGGTCCCTTTGAAATTAAGGGTGTGACACCTTTTGGTGCATTGGACTTGAAGAACAAAAATGATGAGGTATTTCAAGTCAACGGTCACCGGGTGAAGAATTTTTTAGGAAAGGTTGACGCTGCCCACGTGGTGGCAGTTATTGATTTCAAATGATGGTAATCTGCGTCATGACGCGAAGTTAAATCAGGCGCTTCTTGATGTAACTACCCAGCCGGTCGTTTTGTGTGTTGGGACTCTGTTCCCGTTAATGACTCTTTCCATAGTGGCTACTCGTGCCTTATGACTTGTGTGGGCAGGTAGTTCGAGATTCAGAAGTGATTTGGCCAGTTCAAGAACACTTGGTTCCTGAAGGATAGCCTATTTGGCTAATTTTGGTTCCGAGCAGCATTTTGAGCAAACCACCTCGGAATCGAGTTCTGACAGCTCCAGCAGCTCCAGATGATGATTTCGGACTTGGGAGTGTGTTCGCCTCGGGTTTCTGATGACCGGGGAGTATTCCGGCACCTGAATTGGAATTCAGGATTTCATGTGATTTAGAATTCAGCCTGGAATTGGACCTTTTGATAGCAGGGTCCAAATGGAATTCCAGAACTAGAAATAGTTCTGTATAGTCATTTATGACTTGTCCGCAAAATTTGGGGTCATTCCGAGCAGTATAGACCCGTTCGGCGTATTGGTGAGCTATTTAAATTTTCTTGAAATCTTAAGTTTGGAACTAAGGGGTTTTGGAGAGTGATTTATAGTTTGGGAGATGTTTTTAGTGTTCTAGGAGCTCGAGCGAGTCCGTCATATGATTTGGGATTGGTTGGTGTAACTTGTCGAGGGATCGAATGGGCCCAGGGGTCTCCCGGACCCCAAGCGGGGTCAAAAACCAGCAATTTCATAGCTGGTGTGGCCTTTTCTAGCGTGACCGCACCTGCGGTCCATGAGCCGCAGGCGCGAGGCTCGCACCAGCGGAAAATCAATCGCAAGCGTGGCTCCTTCCGCAGGAGCGGCTCCGCAGGCGCGACATTCCCCAGGGCCCAGGCCATCGCAGGCGCGACCACTTTTCCGCAGGTGCGAGTCTGCACCTGCGATCCAAAATCCGCAGGCGCGACTTCCCCAGGACCCAGGCCTTTTCGCAGCTGCGAGTTTGCACTTGCGATCCAAAGGTCGCAGGGGCGGAAACTGCTGACCAGTCCTATAAAAAGCCCCATTTCGTGAACTTTCTTCCCAAACACATTTTTTCCTCCATTGTTGCACACCCCAAGAGCTCCAGAGCAGTGATTTTGGCATAATTACTCATGTAAGTAATTCTTTGGCTTCCCGCATGTTTGTAACTTCAATTCTTGAAGAATTCCACTTCCATAATCCATGAGAATTCATAAGAAATGTTGGAAAAAATAGAGGGTTTTGAGAAAAAAGTTGAATTTTTGATTTTTGGGCCATTATAGGATGATTAATTGAGTTAATCTTGATCCTTAGGCGACGTATAGCGCATTTCTTCAAGAATCGTAATTTTTCGGACGCCGAGGCTCGGAGCTGAATATTCCAATTGTGAGCCATCGGAGGTAATTCGTAGGATTCGTGCGTCTTGTTGATTGGTCCGTTGACCGGAGGAGTACTTTTCCAGGTGAGTCTCC